>JAPVLO010003250.1:0-23983 GCA_027257055.1 Cephalopachus bancanus
TCTACCGTCAGGTGTTCCAGTGTTTTAGAGTCCATGCAGGGCAGTGTAGTAAATCAAGGCAGGAATGACCCTGATTTGTTCAGCCTTCCTTGTATTCACGCTTCTTGGGAAGTTCTTTTGCACACTGACTCTGGGCTTTGCCCTGTGATTTCCTTTGGTCAATGAGAAGAATAGTAACAATTATGCAAATGAACTTGAAACAAACTTGTAAATTGGAGCTTACCCTTTTGCTGCTCTTGGAACTCTGTGAACATTTGTCACCATGTGAACAAGCTCCAACTGGCTTTTGGATGATGAAAGGTCACCAGAAGAGAAGCCTTAGTCGTCCCTGTTGTCCCATCTGAGGCCATTATAAATTACCCAGTCATCAATGACCTACCTGCTGACTGCAGAAACTTGAATGAGTAAAACTGAGATTAACCAATTTTGGACCAAATTAAAGCAACCACCCTGCTGAGATCAACCCAAATTTCTGACCTGCAGATTTATGAGCTACATAAATGTATGTATGTAGTTTTAGCAAAACTAATATAGCTGGTTATGTAGCAAGAGCTAACTGATGCTGGCGGGATGCCAAATTGAAGAGTTTCCCACATATAACTGGCACTCCTGGTCATAATAATAATGTGAATGCTGTTAGTTACAATAGTAAATATAAAAAGCCTCATCACCTAAAGAATAAAATCCTATATTTTTAGCATTTCAAATAAGGTTCTGTGTAACCTAAACTCTGCCAAATTTCTTTTCCTAATTTCTAAGCAATCTCCCATTTTGCAACCTAATTTCAAGCACTAAAAAATGCATTCACTCATGCAGAAATAAAACTTTGTTTATAAACAACAGCCTCACACATGTATGATAAATTCCAAAAAGCAATGAGCACTATGGCTGTTTTTCGGGAAAGGGCCCCCTTGATAGTAAAAAAAAAAAAAAATTCAATACTCAAATAAATTGTTACTAATAGGTGAAAGCACAGAAAGATATAACTATTTTTCTTCAACACATACCTCTGAGAAAAATTTCAGCAAACTAAAACATGACTTAAAATTAAAGATATAGGAATGGTAAAATTGTAATATTAAATAAATAATAGAAAAGTTGAAACATTATGTATTGAATTAATGTATTAATGTATTAATGAATAAGAATTTGATGTACAAGTCAAAAACATTGTATATATTAATATACAGATGACCCAACTTACAATTTTTGACTTTAGGATAGTACAAAAAAAATACATATTTAGTGTACTTCTCGATCTCGACTTATGATATTTTCAACTTATAATGGGTCTGTTTAGTCAAACTCTATCATAAGTCGAGGAATAAAATCTGTACGCACACATTATGCATATATACATATGATATATATACTTAAATTCAACTATAAACCTTGCGGAGTGTAGGAAGTAGGAGATAGAATGATGTACATCTCTCATAAAATAATTAAAAATTAACTTTGTTAATTGTGAATAAAAAAAATAAAATCTAAGGCCTCCAACCAACTGGACAGATTTCCTCCTAGCTAAGGAGACCCAGAAAAACCTTTAAAAAAACTGAGTCGTGAGTGCCAGGCTATGATTGGACAAGAAAGAAGACATATCTTGTGATGCCTCATCCCTTTTGTGGTCTAGAGGCAAAAACTGACCAGCATTAGTGCTAAAATAATGACCATAAGACTGACAGAATGGACTCTTTATGGCAATAAAATGACAAATTATAAATAAGACCTAAGGTTATGCTAAGAAAGGGGTTAAGTAACTCACCCCTACAGTTAAAGAATAAATTCTTAAGTTTTATTTAAATAATAAGCCATTCTTTTTTTTCCTTTTATCAGCTAAACAACAAGCATTGGCCTGGAGATAGCAATGTCAAAGCAGTTGCAGCTTGCCAACCACTAGACACTAGCTGAGCATCCCTGTTCCATAAGCCATGGCTACAGCTTTGATTGGACAAGAGATTGATTTCTGTAACTTTCTCCTGATAAAGACCACTGACCGTGGACCAGTTCTGGTTGCTTTTATAGAGGCTGGACATTTGAGCACCATCATGGCCCTGCTTCACCTTTTGCCTTATAGGGCTTAATTATAATACATTTAAATGTTTTCTTCACCCCGAAGTGAACATGGGATGCATGTAGCATGCATATTTGCTTATCATGCATGCGCCCAGATCCTTCCTTTTTGAATAGTCATATGTTATCCTATATCCTATGGAAAGTGTATACTTGGTCAAGCATGAATTTCTGTCTTGACCCTCCCTCCCTCAAAGTGCTTGCATTTGGTTTTCAGCAAGAGGCTTTGCTTCCTGCCTGTGGGTTGTAATCCCCTTCTTAAGAAATAAAGCTCTCCTTTATAAATTTATAAATTGAGTCAGCTTATTTTTCTGTTAACAAAACTTAGATAATTAGAGAAAAATCAGCTAAATTACTAATTTTTAAAAAAATTTAAAAGGGAACTACAAGCAGAATTAAAAACTGGAAAAAATGAAAGTGAGATGACAGCATTTTAAAAGCATCCAGAAAAGGAAGATAGACTGTCTACAAATAAGTGAAACAAATTTAGACTGACTATGGCTCTACAGTAAAAACAAAGTAAGTTAGATATAATACGTTCAAATTGTTGGGACAAGGTTATTGTCAGCTAGGAACTGAATAACAAAGATCTTTCAAGGACAAGGGTTAGATTAGAAATTGACAGAAAAACAAAAACACGAAATAACTTATGATGTTTCCTTACTTCTAAAGATGTACCCGCTTCAATGAGAAGTAAATGATGACCAGCAAATCCAAAATTCCCAATGTATGGTGAAGCTCAAGATAGTGGTTATCTGTGTGGAGGAAGGGAGAGAGAGGTGTCAAATGGGAGAGGCAGGGAGGGGCAAAGAGTGGGTTGCTATGAGATTGAGAAGGGTTTATTTTTCAAGTGAGGTAGGGGTATTGTAAGTTTGATATCTTTTTGTGACTAAAAAATTACATGTAACTTACATATCATTCTTGAGCAAATACTGCATAAGTTTTTAATTATGTAGAAAAGAAAAAAAAGAATTTCAGTTGACTGATTTGTTCGATCATTTTTATTTAGTGGGGGTATAAAACCAGAAAACAGAAGGAAATATTGATAATGAATGAAGTATTTTAAATTCTGGGCACTACAAATTTGTACTTGGGTTTAGTTATAATATTCTAATGGATATTTATGAATTTTAAAGGAATTTACATATATTACTTACCAAAATTATTTAATTCTATTTCTCAATTTCCCCTCATCTTTCTGTGTAGTATTATTCTTCCGAATCTTCACATTCTCTCTCTTTCTGTAGCTTTATTACCAATTCTTTACTAAACATTATTCAAATTTCCCCCTTACCTCTTCAATTTTTATTACAGATGTCTATGTCTTCATCAGGTCAAGTATAAGACATTTCAATAATATTAGATTTTTACCTACTTCTGATACAGTTTGCAAACTGCCAAGAAAAGAAACACCACAATATTTTCATCAATTCACCCAAATTTTCCATCATATACTTGGCATGTAAAGTCAGAATTTGTATTAGTCTAAACCTTTTGGCTACAAACTGAAACTTAGATTTTGTTTGTTTGTTTTATTGCTTTTAAGTGAGGTTTGAAGATTCATCAGTTGCCATAACTGAAGAGTCCAGGACATCGAACTTCAGGCACAGCTTGGTCCATATGCACAAATCATGTCATCACAAAACTATGTCCTTTCACCTCTGGTGTCTGCTTTCTTCTTACAGAAGGATTGGCTTCTTTATAAGGAAGGATTTTACTACAAGACAAAAAATATAATAAAAATTAACCCCTGAGAGATTCCACTAGTATATATATATTTCAGACCAGAGGCTCATTTAAATAGCTTGGAACATGAAATTAGCCTTCAAAAAATTCTGGGCTAGGGAATGCTCCCGCTGTTCAGGCTGGGGTAACATATTCTGTCCTTGGAGTAGAATGGAGAATAGAGTGAATTTCCTTCTAATTCATGGATAATGAGAAAGGGGCTATTCTCCATTCTTAAATTAAGATAATGATAGCAGAAGAAGGGGAAAATAGACACTGAGCAGACAAAAAGAACACTCACCTAACTGGTAAAGAGCTCTCTTTTTTTTTAACTTGAGAAATTAAGTACAACTTTACATTAATTAATGCATCCTTGCTTCTTAGTAATTATTAACATTAATTGTCTATCAAGTGAAGCAATCACCTTAATGAATTACACACATGCCACATCCATATCCACTACTATGCCAGGACAATTGTAACTTACCTCCTCGAGATGTCACCTAACCTCTCTACCTAACCTAGCCCCTCCCTAATGTAACTCTATCTACCATATGCTAAACTATATGTGAAAGTACCTATCATGGTAAACACTCAGCAATTATTTTCTTTCTTTCCACTATTTCATTTCTTTTCTTTCTCTTCTTCTTCCTTTCTTTTGTTTTATTTAAGTTCTTGTTTATTTTTAATGACTTTATGAAGTATAACCTCATTTCAATGACTCTACAATTATTAAAAAACACATTTATTTTTAAAATAACATTTCCTAGTTTCTATTTTCTTTGACTTTTTTGCTTGTGTTAACTGAATCAAGCAATCAGCACTGTATTTTTTTTGCAAATCTAATTTTCATGACTAGTGTAACCTCTAAACTAGTTAAAACCTTAAATTTAAGTAAAATATTTTATTTAGTACATATGTAAAAGTTAGCATAGTAGTTAGTACAATAAACTATAACGGAGACTACTGGAATAGAAAATAGAACATCTGAGATCCAGTTTTAATTCTATCACTTACAAACTGTGTAATCTTGAACAAATTAGTTACATTCTCTAAAACTGAATTTTCTTATCTCCCAAAGGAGCTATAGAGCTCTCCCCCGCCTACGGTACACATTTATTTTACTAATTAAATGAGATTTTACATGAGAAAATGTTATTAATAGTGAAGAACTACTGACCAGTTATTATGATAGCTATTCAGATAACTTCTTGGAGTTGGGCATTGATTTGCAGAGGATCTTACAGTGTCACAATAGCCTACCTACAAAAATCACAGTTAGATCAAATGTGCTGAAGGACATTGGCAGGTTGACAGGCAGAGAAAAACAATGTTTTTTTGTTCCCCAGGTACAAGAGAGGTATGAATAAACAGTTTGTTTATAATGCTGAGACTATAAAAAATTGTCCAAGCACTGATTTCACTCACAATATAGCAGAGCAGATTGAAATGTAACCCCAGTGGAAAAATTTGGCAACTTGATTATTTTGTAACTTGTTCTGAGTTACCCTGAAGATATGACTACTTTGTTACTGAAGGGAAGACAAAATGAGGTATTAGAAGAATGCTTAAAATGTAGAATAGAAATATGTGGAATACTTGCTAAGATAATATGTATCCTATAAACAATTTCTATCCTCTTTGTTTTCTGTGGCAATGCATTGCTGCTGCTTCTGATACCAAAGAAAATGACACTATCTGTCCGGAGTGGTCCTTATATACCTATGGCTACCTAGAAAGAGAATCCTTTAGATAACATTTAGGAATCTTCGGTGATTTGCTAATTTTCCTTCCTATGAATTTGTAGTGGTTAGTCAAAGAACTACTGAACTAGTCACCCATTCACCCATGTTCTCTGCCCCAAAACAAAACAAGACTATAGTCCAGGAAATATGATGGATGCTTCTTATAGGTCCATTATCATGGTATCAGGGACTTTACAAACAAGCAAACAAACAAATAATAAGAATAGCAAAACCTCTTCATGGCCCTGCCACTTTAAATGTTTTTTTTTTTTTTACTTTGCTACTGCCACATTTATTACTAATTAATATTTCTGAGCCACCCACCTCTCCATGCTGTAGGCTACACCTCACCTTGTTCATGATTAAGAGTACATAATTGGCATGAGCTCATCTGTTTCTTGAAATTTTTGCTTGAACTTCAACTACTGTAATATATGTATCCCTTATATACCTTCTGTTACATGACACTGGATTTTTGTTCACTGTTCTCTTATTCCAGCTATACCATGTAAGATTTCAGTCCCCATCTAGACAAGAAGAAATAATCATGGACATCTCTTCTGTACCTTTCTTTGAGATCATGCTGGGATACCTTGATATGCTGATTTTGATTCTTTTATTCTCTGACAACTCTCACTTTGCCTTTTCGTATTACCACGCCAACTGCACAGTCTAGACTCAAGAAAAATGCTGCTTAGGACACCCTAAGGTATTGACACTGCAGGTATAAATCTGTGCACTGTCTACTCTCCATCGCCCTGTTCCTCCTGCTGCAGCCCACTTTTTAAATGAGCTTGTGTAGAAAACTGGAACATTAGCATAGCCTTTCACCAGGCATAACTCGAGGAGGAGCAGGTGACAGGCTAGTTATGTGACAAGGGCAGCACAAAGTCACATTAGCCTGTTGTGTGGAAAACAGGAATTAATCTTATAAAGTAGTGTCAAAATAGTCAAATTCTGATCATTGTAAGAAACAATATTACCTACTTTATTATGACTACCATTTATTGCTTGCCTATCATTTAATAGACATTGTATTAGTTTCATACATACACTATTTCCCCAACTCTCACAACCCTTTAAGAAGGTATATTTACCTCAACTTTATAAGTAAGTAAACTGAATATTATTAGCACCAAAACTTAAACTACTGGTATGTGGGACAGGGACTGAGATTTATCCTAGAGTTATTTCACTCCAAAACTTCTGCTACTTTTTTTCCTAAGCAGAAATAAGCAAATATTCTATAGGAGTAAGTAAAAAATTGTATATTGTATGTGTGGAGAGAGAGAGAGATACACATATGTGTATAAGCATACATGTATATAAATTGCCACCACTTGAAGATAATATATTAGTTCGAAGGAAGAGTTAAATATGGATGGAATGAGAAATTATGAAAAATTATTTTAAAGTATTTTCTCGTATATAATGTTTGACAATCACACATTTGCATGTTACATTTATTTTACCATGCAGTTGGAGTTAATAAGAATGAAGGAATATATCCTCACAATATTTCAGCAATTGTATTAGATGCAAGAGTAAATCTAGAAGGATTTTGAAATAAGGACTTTCATGCCCAGACTTGCTCTTGTAAATGTAGAACCATCTAATGGCATTCAATCATTTCAATAAAATGCTGACACCTCTGTAGAGAAACCTCACAAACATGCTAATAATACATTGGAAACATCTGCTTGAACTTTCTGTTAAATGTTACTTTGCAGTAGACAAGTACAGCTGTTGAACTGTAGTATATTCAACTGTGAGAGAGTGAAGTGTGCACTTGCCTGGGGAATTGAAAAGCTAGGTTAAGCCTCAAATTTCCCTCCTGTTACCTTAAGGACCTTGAGCAAGCTGACCCAATTATCACAACCAGAGGGATTTCATTAATAAAACAGCATAATCCTTAATCTCTGTAAAATTTTGAGGATTAAATTGCATAAACTTATAAAGCACTCTACTAATGTTTGTATGTTATTATCATTATGCTATTTAAAACAGAAACAATATTGCATTATAATTTTTCCATTGGTTCCATTTAAATAGAACTTTCTATTGTAAATCATAATGAAAAAAGTTGAATGTGAGTATAAATATGAATAATAGTTTTTCAAGGGAATATTGGAAATAGCTAAATTTCTGTGAAACCCTGTTAGATTTAACTGTATTAATGCAATTATATTTAATTATAGACAATGTTTAACAAATGTTGTTATTTGCATTGTTGTATATAATAAATAACCAAAAACTAAAATAAGTCAATTGCAAATAAGTCACTTCATAAATTATTCATTTTTGAGTGGTTCAAGCTGATTTAAGAATGGTGCCACTAAGATCGGGTTCAGATTAGGCAGGAAAATGTAGTCCACTATTACTTGTAACAGACAAGTAACTGAAAGTGACTTTTAGGAAATAAAATTTTGTAAAAACTGGCAGAGCTGGCTTGATATCAATTGTTATTCATTTGCATTGTCTAGTTTACTGGATTTCCACCACATCAGCAAAAATGTAAGTGAAAGACAGGGCTTACCAAGTAATTGTTGGTATTGAAAAGGGGATTAATAGAGAAGAAAATTTTATTTATATTAGTCACAGATACACTTACATTTAGGGTAAACAGACTGATTATTCTTAAAAAATAAAATGTGTGAAGAAAATTTATGATATGGGCATGTTCATAAAGGATTATGAATTCATTTAATAAATAAAATCTCTCACATTATATATGCATTGTTTTATCTGTAAAGAAAATAATAAAAGTTTCCTTGCTTTTTAATTTGAATGTAGAAACAAATCTTTTTTCTTCCACTGTTTACCTTGTCATAAGACTTATTATTTTAATTGTAGATAAAATGTAATAATCTATATTAACCATATTTAGATATTCAAAACAGTCTCAAGCAATAAAGCTATCAAACGTTCAAAATGATAAAATGATATCATGTAGAAAATCATATGACAAATTTTATTTTTTAATCTTGGTGAGAATATGTTTGAACTAGTATTAAAAATGTCTCAAGGTCTACCTCACTAGTTCAGATAATTTCTCCATATTTTTAAAATAGCAAATACATTATTTACAATATGTTGTCAATACACAAACATTTTGGGCCAAGTTTCAGTTTATACTTATCTGTTCTTTGAATCTTTCTCATATAAAAGATCAACCATAACAGCAACATGTATTACATTAAAGCAAGAACTTTCTGACATGGGATATTCATGGAGCCAGGTAAGCAAAACCTTATACTCACGGGGTGTTCACCCTTTAAGATGATCAAACTAAAAATAACCTAAGGATGATGGCATCTTATTTTTTTCCAAAATTGTCTCTAAAGGCCTCAAATATAGTTATGGGTATCCATTAGTAAAATAATTCAGTGGTACCTTGTGACAAACAAGATCAGGCCTGGCGTCCTGAGCGTGGAATAAAACACTTTCTGACCACATCCTAATTCCAGTTCACATCTCACGCCATATCTCACATAATTCTTGGTTTCTAGCTCAGTGGTTCTCAAACTCTAGTGCACATAAGAATCACCTGGAGGGCTTGTTCAAACACAGATTACCAAGCGCCCTGAGTAGGAATACAATGTGGTCTAAGAATTTGCATTTCTAATAAATTCTCAGGATATTGATCTTGTTAGCCCAGGGAATATACTTTAAGAATTGCTCTAGTTACTAGTATTTCCTAACAAACCACATAATGTCTCTCATCTCTCTAAGTATTGCTTAAGTCACTCTCTCTTCCAGAACAAATAGCATTCTGCATTTTGTCTCCCACATGCCTAACTCTGAATTGTTCCTCAAAACAGAACCCAGGAATTTTTTATTTAACCAGTTAATCCTGAGTTTAAAGCCTCTCTTCTATGCTCTCATAGAATCCTGTGCATGTTTCTACTAATGCATATAACACAATGTACTACAATTATTTTGTTTTATAACTCTTCCACCAAATTGTGTCTCAAGGGCCTTGACTATTTTTTTTTTTAAATTTAAACTTCATTATCTAGAAGGATAGTTTCCAGTGACTTATTCTAGGTTGTTAGATAGAAAGTTTTCTGATTAAATCAGTTTTCCATTAACACAAAAATATTAGTCTGAGAGGGAACATTAAGCCTGTCACTTAATACTTTTGATTTACATAACAGAAATAAATAAATGCAAATGTATTTCAGTAATTCCATTAAAAAATATTTATTTCTAAGCTAAATTAATTAAGCTCATTTAATTTTTATTGCATTTTGATAAGTTCATTTATTTAAAAACTTAAACTTTAGAAAATCAGCATACTTCATGAATTGTAATTTTTTATTTTTTATTTTTTATTGTGAAGTTGTGGGGTACAGTTAAGGGTTAGGTATACAATTGCGTTTCACTCAGGCACCCTGTTGATATGGGATGTTTCCCCGTACCCAGACAGATATTTGCTACTGTTAATCCCATCTCCCTCCCCCACCATAGTTTCCCAGTACGGTCAGTCATTTTCGTATAGTATTGCATTGGATGTTTAAGGTCCATTATATGAGTAAGAACATGTGATACTCAGATCTTTGTTTCTGTGAGAAGTCACTCAGTATTATAGACTCTAGTTCCATCCAGGTTGCTGTGAAATTCATGATTTTGTTCTTTTATATGGCTGCGTAGTATTCCATCATGTATATGTACCACTTTTTTTAATCCAGTCCTCTTTTGACGGGCAGCATGGCTGTTTCCAGGTTCTTGCTATTGTGAGCAATGCTGCGATAAACATGCATGTGCAGGTATCTTTTTTATAGAGTGATTTGTGTTCTTCAGGATATATTCCCAGTAGGGGGATTGCGGGGTCATATGGGAGGTTGGTATTTAGAGCTTTTAAAATTGCCACACTGCTTTCCACAGAGGTTGCACTAGTTTACACTCCCCCCAAACGTGAAAAGTTTCCCTTTTCACCACACCCTCTCCAGCAGCTGTTATTTTTGAGTTGCTGATAATTGCCATTCTGACGGGGGTTTAGGTGGTATCTCAGTGTGGTTTTGATTTGCATCTTCCTGATGATTAGTGAGGTTGAACATTTCTTCATGTGTGTGTTGGCTGCTCGGATGTTTTCCTTTGTGAAGTGTCTGTTCATATCTTTTGCCCATTTTTAATGGGGGTTTTTTGTTTTTTTCTTTTCAGCACGCTTGAGTTCCTTGTAGATCCAGGATGTTAAGCCTTTGTCGGACCTGGAGTTGGCAAATACTTTTTCCCCGTCTGTAGGCTGTCTCCCTGCTCTCTTGATGGTTTCTTTGGCTTTGCAGAAGCTTTTCAGTTTAATAAGGTCCCACTTGTCTATTTTCTCTCTTATGAGCTGTGGGTTTGGGGTTTTGTTCAGAAATTGGATGCCGTTCCAATTTCCATGAGGGTTTTTCCTTCATTTTCTAAGGTTCTTATGGTTTGAGGTTTTAGATTTAGGGCTCTGATCCATTTGGAATTAACCTTTGTGCATGGGGATAGATAGGGGTCCTGTTTCAATCTTCTGCATGTGGTCAGCCAGTTTTCCCAGCACCATTTACTGAATAGGTTCTCCTCTCCCCAGTGGTAGGTGGTGGAGGCTTTGTCAAAGATGAGTTGGTTGAGAAATTGGGTTTTGCTTCTGGAATCTCAGTTCTATTCCATTGATCTATATGCCTGTTCCTATTCCAATACCAAGCTGTTTGATGATTGTAGCTTTATAGTAAAGTTTGGAGTCTGGTAGTGTGATCCATCTGCTTTGCTTTTTTTGCTGAGGATTGTTCTGGCTATTCTTGGACGTTTGTGTTTCCATATGAATTCCTGCATTGTTTTTTCTAGGTCTGAGAAGAATTTTCTGGTAATTTGATGGGTATTGCATTGAATTTGTAGATTGCCTTAGGTAAGATAGACATTTTCACAATTTGATTCTTCCGATCCATGAGCATGGGATATTTTTCCACTTGTTTGTGTCAACTTTGATTTCTTTGGCAGGTTTTGTAGTTTTCCTTGTAAAGGTCTTTCATGTCTCTGGTTAGGAAGATGCCAAAGGTATTTCATTTTTTTTGCGGCTATTGTGAATGAAATTGTGTTTTTTATTTGGGTTTCTGTTTGTTTATTATTGGTGTAGAGAAATGCGATTGTCTTTTGCACATTTATTTTGTATCCTGAGACTTTGCCAAAGGTCTTTATCAGTGTAAGGAGGGTTTTTTACAGATTTCTTGGGGTTTTTAAGGTATACAATCATGTCGTCTGCAAAGAGAGATAACTTGACTTCCTCTTTTCCTACTTGCATACCCCGATTGCCTTCTCTTCTCTGATTGCTCGAGCCAGGACTTCCAATACTATTTGAACAGGAGGGGTGAGAGTGGGCATCCTTGTCTTGTTCCATTTTCGGGGGAAATGGTTCAATTTTTGCCCATTTAGGATAGCTTGCTGTGGGTTTCTTGTAAATGGCTTTTACTATTTTGAGGTATGTTCCCTGTATGCCTAGATGTTCAAGGGTTTTTATCAATAAGGGGTGCTGGTTTTTATCAAAAGTTTTTTCTGCATCTAATGAATAATCATGTGGTTTTTGTTTTGACATCTGTTGATGTATTTAATAACATTTATGGTTTTACGAATGTTGAACCAGCCTTGCATCCCAGGAATGAAGCCTACTTGGTCATGATGGATGATTTTTGAGATGTATTGCTGAACCCGGTTTGCTAGGATCTTGATGAGAATTTTAGCATCTATGTTCATCAAGGATATTGGCCTGTATTTCTCTTTTTTGCTGGGTCTTTACCTGGTTTGGGGTATCAATGTGATGTTGGCTTCGTAAAATGATTTGGGAAGCGTTCCATTTTTTTCAATCGCATGGAATACCTTCATAGGGTTGGTATCAGCTCCTCCTTAAATGTCTTGTAGAATTCTGCTGGAAAGCCATCTGGTCCAGGGCTTTTTTTGTAGGAAGTTTTCTTATTACATAGTTGATTTCCTTGATTGTTATTCGTTTATTTAGGGTCTCAATTTCTTCTTTTTCCCAAACTTAGGTAGGTTGTGTGATGTCAGAAAGTCCCCCATTTCCTTAAGGTTTTCAAGTTTGTTTCCATACAAGTGTACGTAGTAGTCTCTAATGATCTTTTGTATTTCTTCAGGGTCAGATGTGACTTCATCTTTTGTGTTTCTGATTGTGCTTATTTGGTTTTTTTCTCGTTTTTTCTTGGTCAGTCTAGCTGGGGGACCATCGATCTTGTTTATCTTTCAAAGAACCAGTTTTTTGTTTCATTGATTTTTTTCTATTATCTTTTGTTTTCTATGTCCTGGATTTGGGCTTTTATTTTGGTGATCTGGATTCTTCTGCTGAAATTAGGGTTTTTGTGGTCTTGCTTTTCCAGCTTCTTTGGGTGGCTTGTTAGGCTGTTAATTTCTGTTCCTTCCTTTTTCCTCATGTGTGTTTGTGGGGATACAAATTCCCTCTTATTACAGCTTTTAAAGCATCCCAGAGATTTTGGTAAGATGTTTCTTCATTTTCATTTGTTTCCGGGTTTCTTTTGATCTCTGTTTTGATGTCATCATTGACCCAGGAGTTATTTAGTATCATGCTGTTTAGTGTCCATGTCTTTGGGGGTTTTTGGGGGGGACTTTGTTGGTGTCAATGTTTATTTTTATTCCACTGTGGTCCGAGAAGATGCATGGTAGAATTTCAGTCCTTTTAAATTTTCTTATACTTGATTTGTGTCCAATTATGTGGTCGACTTAGAATATGTTCCATGTGGTGATGAGTAGAATGTGTATTCTGTGGTCTTTGAATGGAGTTTTCTATAGGTATCAATTAAGTTCATTTGGTCCAGAGTCTCATTGAGGTTCCGGATCTCCTTGCTGATTTTTTTGTCCTGATGATCTGTCTAAGGTTGTGAATGGTGTATTAAAGCCCCCAGTTATTATGGTGTTAGAATCAATGTCTTTCTTTAGTTTTCCTAGAAGTTGCTTTATGAATGTTGGCGCACCTATGTTGGGTGCATATGTGTTTAGGATAGATATTTCTTGTTGATGGAGTAAACCCTTTTTTCATTATGTAGGGGCCCTCTGTATCTTTTTTAATTTTTGAATGCTTAAATGGTATATTGTCTGAAATTAGGATCGCGTCTCCTCCTTTCTTTTGTGTTCCATTCACCTGAAAATTTGTTTCCCATCCTCTTACTTTGAGTCTGTGTATGTCCTTTTCTAGTGAGATGGGTCTCTTGAAGGCAGTATATTGTTGCCTGGTGATATTTTATCCATTTTGTCATTCTATGTCTTTTCATGGTGCGTCTAGTCCATTCACGTTCAGAATAATTATTGAAATGTGAGAGTTCGTCCCTATCATGGAGTACTTATTGAGTTGTTGTTCTTCCACTTGGTTTTTTCTTTTTTCTTTTTTTTGTCTTTCTTTTGGTTTTGGGGTTGGTTCGTGTATATTTTATTCTTTTCCCTGTACTCTTGTGAAGAATGTTGTTCTTTTTTCCTTTTCTTCTGTTTTAGTACTTTCTTAAGTGTTTCATGTAGAGATGGTTTGGTGGCAGCATAAGTTCTTAGGGATTGGATATCTGGGAAAGATTTTAATTTCCCTCATTGATGAAGCTTAGCTTGGCCAGGTGGGTTATTCTTGGTTGAAATTGTTTATTTTTTAGGACTTTGAAGATAGGGCTCCAAGCTCTCCTAGCCTGCAGGGTTTCTGCAGATAAATCTGCTGCTATTCTGATTGGTCTTCCATGGGGGGATCTGGCCTTTTTCTCTTGCTGCCTTTAGGTTTTTTTCTTTTGTGCCTACTTTATTTAGGCGAATTATTATGTGTCTAGGAGTTGGTCTTCTCATTTGTTGTCTTTGGGGATTCTCTGAATCTCTTGTGTTTAAATTTTTTGCATCACTGATTAGATAAGGGAAGTTTTCTTGAATGATCTCAGGGAAAAGTTTGTTCCAATGTTCTCTGTTTCTCTTTCTGCCTCAGGGAGTCCGATTATTCTTAGGTTAGGCCTCTTGAGGGAGTCACTCATCTCTTGAAGGTTTTGTTCTGTCTTTTTGAGCTTATTTTCTGTGTTTTTAAGAGTTTGGGTTATTTTTATATTTTTGGGCTTCAAGCTCTGAGATTCTTTCTTCTGCTTGGGGAATTCTGCTTTCCATGCTTATCAATTTGTTATTTATTTCATTCACAGTATTCTTTATTACTGTTATCTCAGATATCAGCTCCTTCCTAGTTTCTTCTTGTGTCTCCTCAATTCTTTTTAATCTCTCCATTATTGTTTTGATATCTACATTTGTATTTTGAGACCCTTCATTCTGGGGACTTTTCATTGTTTGCATTCCAAAGTCAGTTTTCTCAATGTCTGCTCTCCTAATCTGGGGGAGACCCATACTCTTCTTTTTGGTTTTTCTTCATTTCTGTAATTTTTCTCCCTCTCCCCCTTTCCCTCCACCTCTTCAATTCTGTTTTTGAGGGAAGGTGGGGTTGCTTTTATTTCTCTTCTGCAATGACCTGTTCTTCCTTATGAGGGTCTTCTGGCTTTGTTCACTTTTCCCTTTGCTTTACAGTCTGTCTATTCAACAGTATGCAGCCTTGGTCCCTAGATTTAAAAAGGGGGCATATAAAAAAGGAAAATAATGGAGGAAGGGGGGGTCAATAGGGAGTTAGAAAGAGAGAAGTACGAGGGGGAAAACAGATATACATACCAACTATCAGGTGAGAGAGAGACACAGGGCAGGGAAGAAGTGAAGAAAGACAGGTAAGAAAGATTCCCTAAAGAATACTGATAGCTACACAGAGACAGGGCCCAAAAAAATCAAGAAACAGTTTAAGTCAGAAGGTAAACACCAAACATAATCTAAACCAACAGTTTCAATGATAAAATCATAAGTCAAAATAAGCGATCAGACTAGAGTCACTTCTGTGATCTCCAATTCCAGCCCCTCCCCTTTTTTTTTTCTTTGCAGCGTAGGGGGGGGGCTTTGTCTCCTGTTTTGCGGTGTTGCCTTTGGAACTGAGGTAAAGTTTGTTGATAGGTGGGCAGGACAATGGAAGTCTCTGCCTGGAGAATAGCAAGGTAGTTTACCCAGATCTGTTTTTCTCCACTTGTCTGGGTCCCCCTGCTTGGGATCTCACACTAAGTGCCTCAGCCAGGGTGGGCCCCGGGGTTCCAGAGCTCCAAAGCTCCCAAAAGGGGAGGCAGTGGGTGGTGAGAGTGGCTCTGGGCTCCCCACAGGGTACTTCAGCCAGGAAAGGGACCAGAGTCTCTGAGGGGCGGGTGCCCAGAGCCTCCCTGTGTGACCAGCGGTGCCGGGGGCTGGGCTGGAGAGGGCCAGAGGGAGTGGGGACCCACAACTCCCCCACACGCTGCAATATCTGGTCTTAGGAAATGAGGTAAAGTTTGTTGATAGGTGGGTGGGGCAATGGAAGTCTCTGCCTCGAGAATGATGAGGCAGTTTAAGCAGATCTGTTTTTCTCCACTTGTCTGGGTCCTCCAGCTTGGGGTCTCATGCTGAGTGCCTCAGCCAGGGTGGACCCGGAGTTCCAGAGCTCCAAAGTTCCAAAGGGAAGGTGATGAGTGCGAGAGTGGCACTGGGCCCTCTACAGAGTACTTCAGCCAGAAATGGGACCAGAGTCTCTGAGAGGTGGGTGCCCAGAGCCTCCTGTGTGACTGGCAGTGCTGGGTGCCGGGTGTCGGGCTGGAGACAATGCAGCCGGGGAGAGAGCCCGGGGGGAGCAGGGACCCAAAACTCCCCTGCACGCTGCAATATCTGGCCTTAGGAAATGAGGTAAAGTTTGTTGATGGGGGGGTGGGCAATGGAAGTCTCTGCCTGGAGAATGGCAAGGCAGTTTAAGCAGATCTGTTTTTCTCCACTTGTCTGGGTCCTCTGGCTTGGGGGCTCACGCTGAGTGCCTCAGCCAGGGTGGACCCGGAGTTCCAGAGCTCCAAAGTTCCAAAGGGAAGGCGGTGAGTGGCGAGAGTGGCGCTGGGCCCCCTTCAGAGTACTTCAGCCAGGAATAGGACCGGTGTCTCTGAGGAGCGGGTGCCCAGAGCCTCCCTGTGTGACCGGCGGCTTGGTGCCAGGTGTCCGGGCTGGAGACAATGCAGCCAGTGAGGGATCTGGAGGGGGCTGGGACCAGAGACTTCCACACACGAGTAGAACAGCAGCAGTGGTGGGGGGTGCGCAATATCTGGCCTTGCGTGGGAAGTTACTGGGCTTGGCACCAGCACAGTTGGTGGTGGGCTGGGGGATGGGGGAAGAGAAGTAATAGCCTTTTTGGGAATTCACGTTCAGAGAATCTCACCAGTTCACCTATGCCATCGCCATCTTGCCCTGCCCCATGACCGTATTTTAATTTACATTTATATTTGCAAAGTTATTACTAAGAGGGCATTCCAAAAAATATACATTGATTTGAAATGCTCTATTTGTGATTCTATATGCAAACTTTCAAAATGATCAACAACAATACAGTTAGTAAGAAACAACTGAGGGGAAAAAAAATCCCAGATAAAATCAATAGGAAGAGGATTATAGAAATGGGTCACACTCGAGTGTTAAATAAGTGCAAGGTCAAGTCTTCTTACAGGTGCTACCAGAAGACGAGATTTAGAGAAGGTCAATGCTGGACTGAAATTACTGAAGATGATTGCTTTGTGTATGACTTGATATGTAGGTATGGACTGCAAGTCCAGGTTCTGAAATATAATTTCTTGCTTTGGAGAATATAAACTTACATGCAGAGTGTAATAAATTAAAATTATTTTTAATAACAAAATATTTTTACTTTATTTTGTATTCAAACGTTTGGATACTGTTGTAGTTTAATAACTTCTACATGGTATTTGAACAGGTAAAATATTTATTTTTCCTAGGTAGATACTATGTGTCTCAGACGTGGATTAATCTTAAGTGCTCCAAAACTTCAGAAATGCCCAAATTACTATGATTTTATTTCTAGAATAATGGAAAGATGACAATCCATCATCATTTATACTTTAAGCAGCAGTTTATAATTTTACATTGGAAGTTGAAGGGGGAAGTTGCAGAAAATGCTGCAGGCAGTTCTGCATAACAGATTTCTGTAAGAAAAATAAAATTCATGCCAGGTTAAATAAAAAAGTAGGAAAAAGAGTCAAGGAAATTAAAAGCTAGGGACTTATTAAGATTGGTCATTTCCAATTTATGAGACATAGCAACAACCAAACAAACAGAAAGTAAGAAAATAAATATTTTTATTAAGTGTCCTTGAAGGTTCAGATTCAAAAACACCACCCAATCGCTCTGGGGAATTTGATTGCCAGACTGCACTTTTATCAAAGATAATTAGGACTCACAAGAAAGCAGTGTGATGATCAATAAGATTTTATGGGTTGTACTTACTCTGTAATGATATCCTGGGAAACCCTAGGGCAAAATAAAGGTTCTCATGGCTGATGGGGTTCATGAGCCCTTTAGCATCTCTCTACAGCCTTTTCTGCATTTAATTCTAGTGGCTGTTTTAAAGCTGCATGTATGCACAATCCATTTCATTCAGGATGTCTGCTGCTCATACAGAATTAGGGCAAGAGTCAAGGAAGCTGCTGCAGGAATGTGGATATGAAGAATCAATGCACCCTGGACTTTTTGTTCCTTGTGTCAGAGTATTAGAAAGGTTATCACTGACTCCTGAAATTGAAGGTACTCATACACAGTCTTAGTTGTGCTCCATCTTCACTCACAAACCCTCAAAAAGAGGCTGCTCTTTTCAAGTACCCTATTATGAGGTTTAGGCATTGGAGTGTGTGTGTGTGTGTGTGTGTGTGTGTGTGTGTGTGTGTGTGTGTGTGTTTTGTGTGCACTGAGGGAGTAAACAGGGAAAATTGGGAAGAGGCCACAAAGGGGAAGCAAAACATCATAGCAGGAGAAAATAAGATCTTGTATCTTCCATATGCCTTCAGAGAAGAGGTTCTCTGTGTTCCTCTTCATTGAAGTGCTACCATATTAATAATTCAAAGGAACACAATTTTATATTTTTTAACTAATTTTACTTTTATTGAAGAAATCTATTTTTAATCAGTTGCTAACACTTGCATTTAGTATTCTACCTTATGATTTGAAACTAACCTTAATTCATTCAGCTAGAATGAGTCAAAGGAAGGGGGGGAAGCATGTTTAAAAGGATTACATTATCATAACTGAAAAAGAACATTGTGACTGAAAATGTCAAGGAGTGAATTGGAATATCTTAAATTTGTCATATTGAAACATGCTGTTTTTAGCCATATACATCATTCTATATGTATATTATAGGTTGGATATTCTTAGTATTGTTCCTACTTTATATGCATTAGTAGGCTATTAGAAGGATTGCTTTTAAAATATACTGAGGTTTTTTTTTGGCAATCGAGACATATAATTTTTGAATCAAACTGTATAATGTTCTTATGAGTTATAAGGCACAGGGGTAAGAAAGAGGCAGAAAATAATTATATGTCAAAAACAATGAGAACATATGTACACAAAACTCAGAAAAAGATATATTTTTAAAATGTCAATTCTAGAAAGTTCCAAGTATTATCATTCAGTTCAACTTTTGGGAGGATGTCCGTCTTACTCCTTATTTGTGCTGAATTTATTCCAATACCCTTGCCAGTAACAGACAGATAGATTGATGACATCTTCACTACTAACTTCAGTTCAGGAATTGGTCCAAGAAATTCACCATCCCATTAATGACTAAATATCAGGGTCAACTTTTAAAAGTAAAAGTCGTGCTTTTATATTCTTTTGTGTCTGTCCCTAAAGTCAAAAAATGTTACTCTTTTCTATATCATAGCTGTTTCTTCAAGCAAATTTTTTTCTATTGATTGACAAGAGAAGATGACATAATATAAATTGTGTGTTTGTTTACTGTCTTATTTTTTCTTTTTGTTCTATACTTGCTGATCTTTTCTCCACAGTTTTCATTCATCTCATCTTTCGGTCATAATTATCTAATGTCTCAGTTTAGTTATTATTTCTCATACTGTGCTCAAAAGATGGCATGGCTCATCTTGAAATAGCAGTTATTGTGCAGAACACAGTTATATAGTCTGGAACAATTTCAGGAAAATAGTCTTGGAAATCAAACAAAAATATATTTATGGACACACATAATAAATAAAAGACAAAATAGTGGGTTCATTTGAGGATAGCAAGAAGCATAAACAATTCCTGCTCTTAAAATTCTTGAAACCTATTCATTTGGAAACTCAAGACATAAGTACAGAACTTAAATATCAGTAATAGATTGAAATGGAAGTGAAGATACCATTAGAAGAGGAAGCAACTGGAAAAGTAAGTGATTAAGTACTAAGAATGTGGTAAGCCTATTAGGCATTCAGAGGACAGAAATATCACTTCATGCTGGGTGGATGAGAGAACAACTCAAGACTTTAGTGGTCTGAAATCACGTAACAGATTTAGGTAGGCTTTGGTGGTAGGCCACAGAGAGAGTTAAGACCAATGAGAGGGTTAGTAGGAATATAGGAAAGCAATTCAAGCAAGATATATAGTAGAGGAAATATCCAGAAGGGAATAATCAATTGCAGTGTTTTGTGGATAGTGACTGTTCCATTTGGCAAGAAAAGAGAAGTTACATACCAACATATCAAGACTCTGGGAATTATCTTCTAGTCAATGGGGAGTCAGAGGCATGGTTTCTGATAAAGAAAGTGACATGATCACAGCAGTGTTTTCTGAAGATTAATAAGATATTATGTGCCAAGCTGTTTGGAATAATTATAAGGCTGCTTACTGAGTGAGTAAAGGATGTTGAAGGAGGGAGGTTCATGTGTATAGTATAGAATTTTTCTTTTTCTTTTTTTTTTTTTTTGAGTTGGAGTCTCACTCTGTTGCTCAGACTGGAGTACAGTGGCCACTCCCGGCCACCACAGCCTTGACCTGCTGGGCTCCGGTGATCCTTCCATCTCAGCCTTCCAAGTAGCTGGAATTACATGCGTGTGCTACCATGCCTGGCTAATTTTTTGATTTATTGTAGAGATGAAGTCTCACCAAGTGGCCCAGGCGGGTCTCGAACCCGAGGGCTCAGGCAACCCACTCACCTCAGCCTCCCAAGGCGCGGGACTACAGGCTGAGCCACCGAGCCCAGCTAGTAAAGGATTTTATTTTATTTTATTAATTTTTTTTTAAGAGACAGAGTTGTGCTCTGTTACCCAGGCTAGAGAAAGTTTTTTTTTAAAGCACCTAACACACTCAGGATTCTCTTGAAGGACTGAGGAATTAGAAGGTCCTTCCTTTCCACTTTGCTATTCACTACCATGGAAGGCTTCCTCAACTTATGGGAGCAAAAATAGTTAAGAACTACAGAGATAAAAAGTAATATTTCCATACATATTAACACTAAATTTTAACAAGTAGATACACACAATCAATAACCTACTCCTGAGATAGCACAACCAATAACCTACTCCTGTACACACACACACACACACACACACACACAATCCCTGCATAAACACACAAGCACAAGATTGAACATGAACATCCAATTCAGGATGGCAAGAAGAAGTGATGCTTTAGCTCTCTTCCCAAAGAAATGTGAAAATAGAAACAAATAAACATTAATCATTGAAACAAGAGGCAATGTCTTCCATATATATGCCAGACGTTTACAGAATGCTTTACAAGTAAAAAAATGAAGTGAAAAGTAAATAAGAAAAGGGTCAATCACATTGAGAATTACCACACATGAAGACAGATTTTATTGCAGTAGGTCATGAGGATTATGTAATGTACCAAACAGTACATCAGATTCAAAGGGTTTGGAGATGAATCTAAGACATGCCATGGTTGACTCTCTGGTGAGGAATCCCAAGGTGAGGCAGCCACAAAACACAATTGGCAAAGATATCCTATTAAGAAAGAGACTTCAGAAGAGGACTGCTCATAAGTGTTTCTCCTAATGAGGGAGTTGGGTCAAATGAATTCTTCCACACAATAGCGATCTCATTACTTATAAACAGTAAAATACGTGGGTGATGTGGAGTGAATGACTGTGTGGTATCCACTATTCAAGAACCTGGGGTTATAGGAAAAAGCAAAAAGTATTGTTCTTGCTCTTCTGAAACTTATAATCCAGAAGGGGAAAATATAACATACTACCTAATCACACAAATAAGTGTAATTTAAGCAAAATATATGGTGTGAAGAAAATGAGAGGCAGCCCTGACACTGTGTATATGTGTGGTCATGCATCATGAGAAAGTGGTGTTTGAAAAACTTCTCTGAAAAATGAGCATTTTAACTGAGATTTAAGAATGAGTAGGCATTTACTATGTAAAAGAAACTCTTTTGCCTAGTTATTGTTTTATTTCTTCTCCTAAGGTCAGAAAATTTTACTGTTTTTCCTACCATTTTTCTTCAAGAAAGTATTTTTTTCTGCTGATTAACTAGCGATGATGATATAAGGTAAATTATGTGGGAAAGAGGAATAAGCATATCCAAAGGCATATAGGGAGGAGCACTAATGTATGTGGGGTGAAAAACGATGGTAGATTTTTCTAGAAAAGCAGCCAAGACCAAAAGGGTGGTATGAGAGGAAGCTACCAAGATAGACAAGAAGGAGCATGGAGCTAATAAGATGGGCATTTACTTCAGTAAAGCCTTAAAGAATTTTGTATTTATCCTGTGCTGTGGTCTGAATGTTTTTATTCTCTAAAATTTACATATTGAAATTCTAACCCTCAAGGTATTAAGAAGTGGGGACTATGGGAGGTGATTGGGTCATGCAGTTAGAATCATCATGAATAGGATCAATGCCCTTATAAAAGAGACTCCAGAGAGCTCCTCTGCAGCTTCCTCCAGGCAAGGACACAGCATAAAAATGGCTGCCAATGAACCAGGAAGCAGGGCCTCACCAAACACGGAATTTGCTGGTTCTTTGGTCTAAGAATGCATAGTCTTCAGAAATATGAGAAATACGTGTCTGTTGTTTATAAGTCACTGAGCCCATGGTAATTTGTTAAAGAACTGCCATAGTTGAATGGCTGAATTGAATAAGATATCCTAAGAAATTGCTAGCCAGTAAAGGTAAAGGATTTTAAGAAGGAGGTGAGGGGCATTTTGAAATAATTACTAGGATGAGTGTTTGGGTAAGACTAGAGGCAAGTTAAGTGGGCCTGCAGGGAAATCAGTCAAGAAGCCACTTCAGTGGTCTGAATGGTAGATGAAGATAGACAAGATCAGTTATTTAGGAGAAATATCCAATGCTGTTAATTGGTGGATTGTACATTAGCAGTAAGGTACAAAGTGCAAGGGATGATTTGAAGAGGTAGAAGATCAAAGAATAGGAAGAACAAAGCCTTTTGAAGAAGAGATCGGAAAAATTTGTGAGCTCTGATCAGACTAACTATATGTGAGTGAGAAACAACACAGTGGATCAATAGGTCTATGGAGTTTGAAGGATAACGTTGGGTTCAAAATACAAAATTGAAAATTATTGATATTTTTAATGGTATACAAAGGCATAGGGATATGACATCATTTTGTGAAAGGAAAATAAAAATAGAATTAAATATTAGAAACTCTGGCATTTAATAACACAGACAGGGAATATGAACCTACAAAGTATATTTGGAGAAGAGATGGGAGGAAAACCAGAAGAATGTGATGTTGGAACCCAAGAAAACAGAGAGTATATAGCTAAAAGGGTTGTCAATAATGATAATGGTGGTTGAGGAGTCCTACAAGGGAAGGAATGAGAAGGACCTAGGAAATTAGCCTCATGAAAATATTTTGTGACTCAAATTTTTAAAATTATTATCATACAAGTAGCACTAACAGTTTAGTATTACAAAGTTTTATGCAGTTTAGCACATGTATAGATTCATATAACTATTTCTACAACCAGGAAATACAATAATTTTTTAACCCCCAAAACCTCCTTCATGCTATCCTTTGATGAGCACATCTTCCTCCCAATTCCAGATTCTAGCAAACACTGATCTTTTCTCCAGCACTATAGTTTTATCTCTTCAAGAATATCACATCAATGAAATCATACTGTATGTAACATTTTTAACCTTGTTCCTTTCACTCAGTATAAGTCCTTTGAGACTCATCCAAGTTTTTGTGTTGTTCATATCAATAGTTTGTTTCTTTTCATTACTGAGTAGTGCTGTAGTGTATGATTGTAAAATGGACAGCTTACTTATCTATTCATCTGTCGAAGGGCATCTGGTTTTTGTCCCAGTTTTTAGTGATTATTAATAGAGTTACTATAAACCTTCATGTGCAGATTTTTGTGTGAATAAATTTTTATTTCTCTAGCATAATATTAGAAGTGGGATTACAGGGTCATATGACAAATATATGTTTAACTATCCAAGATATATACATATACATTATACAAATACGTTAACTATATGTATAACCATATATGCATGTATCAGTGCTTCTTATAGGTGTGAATGATCTTTTATGGATTTAATTTGTAT
>JAPVLO010003251.1:0-23872 GCA_027257055.1 Cephalopachus bancanus
GCTTCGGCTGCCACTTCGAGTCCTGTGTCCCTCACGGGGGCTCCAGGAGCACCATGGCAGTGGTCACTCTAGAGCCCCCGTGGTGCCTCACCAGGGGGCACAGAGAGTGAGGACTTGGGTGAACTAAGCCACCGTAGTCTTTGTCTTTTAGTCCTTGGTGGATCCTGGGAGTGGAGATCATGAAAGGTTTTTTGGTTGTGTTTTGACTTTACTCTGGTTGATTCTCAGCATCCTGTGGACGGACGACGGAGAAGGCCCCCAGAGCCCCTTCTGCGCGGTGGAGCTGCGGGCGCTCAACAGGGCTGTTGCCAGATGAGAGGGTGAGAGCGAAGGGTGGGAAGGGGTGTGACGATCGGGGACCTGCGACCAGGAGAGGTGAAGTCCGGGAGGCTTGGAACCCCAGAGGAGACTTCGCCATAGCCATGTACTGCAATAAAGGTCGCATCCTTGAGAGATGATCATTATTTTTTCCTGTCGCCGAAGGGGAAGAAAGGAGGGAAAATAGAGACCAAAAGACGTAGAAAACAGTTAATCCTTTTCTTACAGTGCTACAATAGATGTTCAAGGCCCACTATGAGTGAGAGCAAGTGATACTCAGATCTTTGTTTCTGTGAGAGATCACTCAGTATTATATACTCTAGTTCCATCCAGGTTGCTGTGACGACCATGATTTTGTTCTTTTTTATGGCTGCGTAGAAATCCATCGTGTATATGTACCACGTTTTTTTAATCCAGTCCTCTGTTGGTGGACCGCATGGTTGGTTCCAGGTTCTTGCTATTGTGAACAATGCTGCAATAAACACACAAGTGCAGGTATCTTTTTTATGGAGTGATTTGAGTTCTTCAGGGTATATTCCCAGCAGGGGGATTTCGGGGTCATATGGGAGGTCGATATTTAGAGCACACTGCTTTCCACAGAGATTGCACTACTTTACACTCCGGCCAACAGTGTAGAAGTGTTCCCTTTTCACCACATCCTCTCCAGCATCTGTTATTTTTTGAGTTATTGATAATGGCCATTCTGACTGGAGTTAGGTGGTATCTCAGTGTAGTTTTAATTTGCATTTCCTTGATGATTAATGAGGTTGAACATTTTTTCATGTCTGTTGGCTGCTCATATGTCTTCTTTTGAGAAGTGTCTGTTCATATCTTTTGCCCACTTTGTAATGGGGTTGTTTTTTTCTTTTCAGCATGTTTGAGTTTCTTATAGATCCGAGATGTTAGGCCTTTGTCAGACATGGAGGTGGCAAATACTTTTTCCCAGTCTGTGGGCTGTCTCCCTGCTCTCTTGATGGTTTCTTTGGCCCTGCAGAAGCTTGTCAGTTTAATGAAGTCCCATTTGTCTTTCTTATCTCTTATGACCTGTGAATTTCTGGTTTTGTTCAGGAATTGGATGCCAGTTCCAATTTCCATAAAGGTGTGTCCTGCATTTTCCAAGGTTCTTATGGTTTGAGGTTTTACGTTTAGGTCTCTGATCCATTTAGAGTTAATTTTTGTGTATGGGGATAGATAGGGGTCTTGTTTGAATCTTCTCCACGTGGTCAGCCAGTTTTCCCAGCACCATTTACTGAATAGGTCCTCCTCTCCCCAGTGGTGGGTGGTGGAGGCTTTGTTGAAGATGAGTTGGTTGAGAAATTGAGGTTTTGCTTCTAGAATCTCAATTCTATTCCATTGGGCTATATGCCTGTTCCTGTACCAATACCAAGCTGTTTTGATGATTGTAGCTTTATAGTAAAGTTTGAAGTATGGTAATGTGATATCTCTTGCTTTGTTGTTTTTGCTGAGGATTGTTCTGGTTATTCTTGGTCGTTTGTGTTTCCATATGAATTCCTGTATTGTTTTTTCCAGCTCTGAGAAGAATGTTGCTGATAATTTGATGGGTATTGCATTAAATCTGTAGATTGCCTTAGGCAAGATGGACATCTTCACAATGTTGATTCTTCCAATCCATGAGCATGGGATATTTTTCCACTTGTTTGTGTCATCTTGGATTTCTTTGAGCAGTGTTTTGTAGTTTTCATTGTAAAGGTCTTTCATGTCTCTGGTTAGGAAGATGCCAAGGTATTTCATTTTTTTAGTGAATGGAATTGTGGTTTTTATTTGGGTTTCTATTTGTTTATTATTGGTGTAAAGAAATGCGATTGTCTTTTACACATTTATTTTGTATCCTGAGACTTGCCAAAGGCCTTTATCAGTGTGAGGAGGTTTTTGACAGATTCTCTTGGGTTTTCAAGGTACACAATCATATCATCTGCAAAGAGAGATAACTTGGCTTCCTCCTTTCCTATTTGGATACCCCTGATTGCCTTCTCTTCTCTGATTGCTCGAGCCAGAACTTCCAATACTATGTTGAACAGGAGGGGTGAGAGTGGGCTTCCTTGTCTTGTTCCAGTTTTCAGGGGAAATGGTTCCAATTTTTGTCCATTTAGGAGTATGCTGGCTATGGTTTCTTGTAGATGGCTTTTACTATTTTGAGGTATGTTCCCCATATGCCTAGATGTTCGAGGGTTTTTATCAAGAAGGGGTGCTGGATTTTATAAAAAGCTTTTTCTGCATCTAATGATATAATCATGTGGTTTTTGTTCTCATGTCTCTTGATGTATTTTATTACAATTATTATCTTGCAGATGTTGAATCAGCCTTGCGTCCCACGGATGAAGCCTACTTGGTCATGTTGGATGATTTTTGAGATGTGTTGTTGAATCTGGTTAGCTAGGATTTTGTTGAGAATTATTGCATCTATGTTCATCTAAGATATTGACCTGTAGTTCTCATTCTTTGTTGGTTCTTTACCTGGCTTGGGTATCAATGTGATGTTAGCTTCATAAAATGATTTGGGGAGGGTTCCATCTTTCTCAATTGCCTGGAATACTTTCAATAGGATTGGTATCAGCTCCTCCTTAAATGTCTTACAGAATTCTGCTGGAAAGCCATCTGGTCCAGGGCTTTTTTTTTGTAGGTAGTTTAATTATGATGTAGTCAATTTCCTTGATTGTTATGGTCTATTTAGAGTCTCGATTTCTTCTTGTTTCAACTGAGCAGGTTGTGTGATGTCAGAAAGTCTTCCATTTCCTCAAGGTTTTCAAGTTTGTTTCCATACAAGTGTCCATAGTAGTCTCTACTGACCTTTTGTATTTCTTTAGGGTCAGATGTGACTTCATCTTTTGTGCTTCTGATTGTATTTATTTGGGCTTTTTCTCTTTTTTTCTTAGTCAGTCTAGTTAGGGACCATCAATCTTGTTTACCCTTTCAAAGAACCAGGTTTTTGTTTCATTAACTATCTTTTTTTCTTCTATATCCTGGATTTGGCTTTTATTTTGATGATCTGTATTCTTCTGCTGAAGTTAGGGTTTTGTGGTCTTGCTTTTCCGGCTTCCTAAGATGATGTTAGGCTGTTAATTTGTGATCCTTCCATTTTTTTCACGTGCATTTGTAGAGACATGAATTCCCCTCTTACTACAGCTTTCATGGCATCCCAGAGATTTTGGTAAGATGTTTCTTCATTTTCATTTGTTTCCAGGTATCTTTTAATCTCTGTTTGATCTTATCATTGACCAAGGAGTTGTTCAGCATCATGCTATTTAGTGTCCATACCTTTGTGGGTTTGGGGGAACCTTGTTGGTGTCAATGTTTATTTTTATTCCACTGTGGTCTGAGAAGGTGCATGACAAAATTTCAATCTTTTGAAATTTGTTTATGCTTGATTTATGGCCAAGTATGTGGTTGATCTTAGAGTACGTTCCATGCGATGATGAGTAGAATGCATATCCTGTGGTCGTTGGGTGGAGTGTTCTGTAGGTATCAATTAAGTCCATTTGGTCAAGAGTCACATTGAGGTTCTGGATCTCATTGCTGATTTTTTTGTCCTGATGATCTGTCTTGGGTTGTGAGTGGGATATTAAATCCCCAGCTATGATAGTGTTAGAGTCAATATCTTTTTTGAGTTTTCCTAGAAACTGCTTTATGAACGTTGGTGCTCCTATGTTGGGTGCATGTATGTTTAGGATAGATATTTCTTGTTGATGGAGTGAACCTTTTATCATGATGTAGTGGCCTTCTGTATCTTTTTTAATTTTTGATGCTTAAATGGTATTAAGTCTGAAATTAGGATCGCAACTCCTCCTTTCTTTTGTGTTCCGTTTGCCTGAAAATTTGTTTACAACCTCTTACTTTGAGTCTGTGAGTGTCCTTTCTAGTGAGATGGGTATCTTGAAGGCAATATATTGTTGCCTGGTGATATTTTATTCATTTTGCCATTCTATGTCTTTTCAGTGGTGCATTTAGTCCATTCACATTCAGGATAATTATTGAAATGTGAGAGTTGATCCCTATCATAAGGTTCTTATTCAGTTGTTGTTGTTGTTGTTCCTCTTTGTTGTCTTTCTTTTGGTTTTGGGGTGGGTTTGTGTGTATTTTACTCTTTTTCCTGAACTCTTGTGGAAAACATTGTTGTTCTTTTGTCCTTTTCTTCTGTGTTTAGTACTCTCTAAGTGTTTCTCGTAGAGGTGGTCTGGTGGCAGCATAAGTTCTTAGGGACTGGATGTCTGGGAAAGATTTTAATTCTCCCTCACTGATGAAGCTGAGCTTGGCAGGGTATTGATTTTGTTGAAATTTGCTTGGTTGAAATTGTTTATCTTTTAGAACTTTGAAGATAGGGCTCCAAGCTGTCCTAGCCTGCAGGGTTTCTGTAGGTAAATCTGCTGCTATTCTAATTGGTCTTCCATGGTAGGTGATCTGGCCTTTTCCCCTTGTTGCCTTTAGGATTTTTTCTTTTATACCTACTTTGTTAGGTGAATTATTATGAGTCTGGGAGTTGGTCTTCTCATTTGTTGTCTTGCAGGGGTTCTCTGAATCTCTTGTGTCTGAATTTTCGCATCACTGGTGAGATGAGGGAAGTTTTCTTCAATAATCTCATGAAATGTTTGTTCCAGGGTGACCTCTGTCTCTCTTTTTCAGGAAGTCCAATTAGTCTTAGGTTTGGTCTCTGGAAGTAATCGCTCATCTCTTGAAGGTTTTGTTCTGTCTTTTTAAGCTTCTTTTCTATGTTTTTGACAGTTTGGGTTAGTTCTATATTCTGGCCCTCAAGCTTTGAGATTCTTTCTTCTACTTGGCTAATTCTGCTTTCCATGCTTATCAGTTTGTTATTTATTTGATTCACAGTATTCTTTACTATTGTCATCTCAGTTATCAACTCCTTTCTAGTTTCTTCTTGTCTCTCCTCAATTCTTTTTAATCTCTCCATTAATGTCTTGAAATCTAGGCTTGTAGTATGAGACCAGACATTCTGGGGGCTCTTCATTGTTTGCATTCCAAAGTCAGTTTTCTCAGTGTCTGCCCTCCCTGGGGTCTGGGAGAGTCCCATGTTCTTCTTTTGTTTTTTCTTCTTTTGTGTACATTTTTCTCTCTCTCCCCCTTTCCCTCCCCTTCTTTAATTCTGTTTTTCAGGGAAGTCGAGGTTGCCTTTCTTTCTTTTGTTCAATCTCCTGTTCTTCCTTTTGAGGGTCCTCTGGCTTTGTTCACTTTTGAGGCTGGACTGTGGGTTGGGGGCTGTATTTTTTGCAGTTTTGAGGTTTCATTGAGGGGGAAGCTCTGATTCAGAATCTATCTGCAGATCCCAGTATCCACAAACAGGTATATGGGCAAACTGGAATCTACTTCCCACTGCCTTACAATCTGTCCATGCAGCAGGGTTTAGGTTTGCTCTCTGGAACAAAATGAAGTATGAAAAAGGAAAATAATGGTAGAAGGGGGATTCAGGAGGAAGCTAGAGAGAGAGAGAAGAGTGAGATGGAAAACAGACATACATACCAACTAACGAGTGCAAAAGAGACACAAGGCCAGAAAAGAGTGAGCAACAGACACACAAACAAAACTCCCTAAAACATACTGGTAATCACATAAAGACAGTTCAATAAAATGCCTGTTGATGCATTTTCCCCCAACACAAACAGGTAGTCTATATCAAAAAGCAAACAAAAGTGAGCAAAACCAACAGTCAAAACAATAAAATCAGAAATCAAAATAAGAAACCAGACTAGCTCTGGAATCTTTCCTGAGTGTCTAAACTCTCTACAGCTCTGATCTCTAGCATCTCCCCTTTGCTTTCATTGCAGGCAGATAGATTTATTCCAAGCTTGGGTTGGTTCCCTTGGCTTGCTGCCTGAGAGGTCTGTGTCCGGCCTGAGTTGCCTGTATCTGATTCGGGGGGGGGGCTTTGCCAACTGTTTAGCTACGTTACATTAGAAACCAAGGTGGAGACTACATGTAGATGGGTGGGGTAATGCAAATCTCCCCCTGGAAAACTGCCGAGGTGGGCAGCTCTTCTTTCAAGGATGCTTTCTCTCCACCCGTCCTTTCTTTCCACTCACCCGGGTCCATGGACGATCCACTATGACGGGCTGTGGAATCAGCGACACAGTTGGGCGTTTGATGTGGTGCGCTGCCAGTGGCCTGGGTTGGAGGAGGGAGCTGGGAATTCCCTCTTCTGGAGCTGAGAGCTGGGAGTGGTTGATCAGCATCTCCTTAAGATATACTGTTCCCTTACACAACCACGGGGTCCCACGCTGCATGCTTCAGCCACAGTAGGGACCCGAGCTCCAAAGCGTGGGTGGTGAGTGGTGACAGGGGCCTTGGGCCCTACACAGGGCACTTCAGCCTGAAATGGAGTTGGTATCTCTGAAGGGCAGGCGCCTAGAGCCTCCCTGGGTGACTGCGGCTTGAAATAGGGCGGGGGGGGCCCAGAACCCAGGGCGGGAGCTGGAACTCTGAGGAGCAAGCACCAGTCCACTGGATTGGGTGCCCAGTCAGGGAGAGAGCTGGCAGTGGCTGAATGCTAGGGGGATCAGTGTAGCCAGCAAGGGAACCCAGATCTCCACAAGGCGGTGTCCAGGGCTGCTGGGTGAGACATTGTAGCGGGGAGGGAGCTGGGATCTCCCCATGACTGGGGCCCAGGGCCGCCTATAGTAGAGCACTAGCAGCTGAGAGGCCCAATAGCCGGCCTTGCGTGGGTCCAAGCGTCTCTAGGCTTCAGACCAGTGCAAATGGCAGTGGGCAGGGGAGTGGGGGAAGGAAAGTAAGAGTCTGTTTGGGAACTCACTTTTGGAGAATCTCAGGGTCCTGTCTATGCTATCACCATCTTACCAGAACTCTCTGCTCATTACTCTTAAAGGAAGAATGTAGGTCGTCCTTGCACCCGTGGCTCGCCATGATCATATAGTGGTTAGTACTCTGTGTTGTGGTCGCAAAAACCTCAGTTGGAATCAGAGTCATGGCAGTGTCCTTCCCACTGTGTGTAGTACATGTCTTCCTTTAGCTGCCAGCCTGCACACTGGTGGTGCCATTTCCCTGTGACTGGACAAATCAAGCTGACCTGTGGTTCTGGAGTTGTCAGTGGTCAGGAGAACACAAGGAATTCCCTTCGTGAACCCCCGGGGTCTAGCCATCTTCAAGGCCAGACTCACCTCCTCTCTCACCAAGTGCAACAAACACCCTTGGGTGCGGTGCTGCCTCTCAATCAACTTGTCCAAATCCTCCACTTGTGAAATGGAGTGGCCTTACCCATTTTTCTGGTTGAGAGATTCCCAATTTTAGGCCACATCAGGCTGAGCAGTGACTCACACCTGTAATCCCAGCAGTTTGGGAGCCCCAAGAGGAAGGATCCCTTGAGCCCTGGAATTCCAGACCAGCCTCAAGCAACATGAGACCCTGTCACTATTTTTAAAAATAAATAAATAAAATCACACCAAATAGAAATGAATGAGATGCCAGGCATGTGGCTCATGCCTATATTCCCAGCACACTGGGAGGCAGAGGTGAGAGGACTGCCTGAGCCCAGGAGTTCGAGACCAGCCTGGGCATCATGAAAATACTTGGTCTTGACGATAAACAAAAAAATTAGCAGGGCGTTCCAGTTACTTGGGAGGCTGAGGCAGAAGATTCACTGTAAGGCATCAGAATTTAAAAGCAGATCCAATCCCTGGTTTCCAGGACTCAAAAGAGTTTGACAGAAGCTTGATTAGCACCCAGATCTCCTGGAGAAACCCAGGCATGTTCCCAACAGTCCGTCGCTGTGAATAGTCAGAACTGGGTTCTGAGGCCTGTTTTGGAAAAGAACTGATATTCATCTCAAGGTTGTAAGAAAAGGGTTTGGGAGGCCCCAAGCAATGGGGAGGCGAAAGAGTTTGTCACCAAGTAAGAAATTGAACCTTGCACAGGCTCCTGCCAAATACGGGAGTGGAGACAAGAAACGGGATTGATTTCTGATGTTTTCCTAGAGAGATTTGTTTTCTGACTGTACAGAGCCTACTTCAGATGAGGCTTTTGCAAGTCATATGTTTTTCTTGGAAGCCATCGTGTTGTAGTGTTGCCTGACATAAGTGTCTCAGACAAGCCTTTGGTCTCTGTGTGCTTTCTGTCAGTGACATCTTTTAGAAGAATATGGTGACAATGTGCCAACTAGTTACTCCAAGACCTCTCATACTATTTTCCCGTGAAGGGCAATATGCCCCTCTCCAAAGGAGTGGTTGTGATTCTGTGCAGAATTCTTGCCTCCTATGCAGGAGACCCAGGTTCATTTCCCTGCCATGGCAACCTTCTTCTTTCAACTACTGTAACCTGTATTTTTGTATTTACTGTAAGCATCTTGTTCCACACAGATAAGTTGGGTTGTTTTCAGATTCTGACCTCCAGGAACGACCACAAAAATAAAGACAAGACAAAGAGAACTACTCTATACCCCTCAGGCTCTTTGTGGAATGGAAGACATTAAGGAATTTCTCCAAGCAGGGACATTGCACAGACTGTCACTGAAGCTCCAAGTGTGTCTTCTGGGGCTCTGCGGTTGCGCAGGTTTCACCCTAAACCCAGTGTTACTCAAACTTCTGGGTTCAAGCAATCCTCCAGTTTCAGCCTCCCAAAGTGCTAGGATTGCAGGTGTAAGCCACTGTGGCAGAGAGAGTGATACTGTTTAAACTCATTACATATCTGATTGGCATTTCTCATTTTCTCCCCAAACCATCAATAAATGCCTCATATATCTTCCACAGTATTGTGAATTATCTTCTAACACTGTTCACAAGAAGTCCTCCATTCTTCTGCTCATGTTACATTAGATTGCTCTCAAGGCCAGCTGCATGGCTGTCACGCCTGTTTTTTTGTTTGTTTGCTTGTTTTGTTTTGTTTTTTTGAGTTGGAGTCTCACTCTGTCACAGACTGGAGTGCACAGGCACGCTCCTGGCCACCGCAGCCTCGACCTGCTGGGCTCCGGCGACCCTTCCGCCTCAGCCTTCCAAGTGGCTGGAACTACAGGCGCGCACTACCACGCCCAGCTAATTTTTTGATTTATTGTAGAGATGAGGTCTCTCCAAGTTCCCAGGCGGGTCTTGAACCCACGGTCTCAGGCAATCCACTCACCTCAGCCTCCCAAAGCGCAGGATTACAGGCTGAGTCACTGAGCCCGGCTTGCTTGCTTTGTTTTACATGTCATGTCTTCTTCTGTGTTTTCACTCTCATTTTACTCTAAAAACTTGTTTATAACACATCCTCATCCTTACATATTTGCTAGGTTTGGTGTGCAAAATTTTCAATTTAAAAAGTAACTTTCTAGCCGGGCTCGGTGGCTCAGCCTGTAATCCCGCGCCTTTGGGAGGCTGAGGTGAGTGGATTGCCTGAGCCCGCGGGTTCGAGACCTGCCTGGGCAGCGAGACCTCATCTCTACAATAAATCAAAAAATCAGTCGGGCGTGGTAGCGCATGCCTGTAATTCCGGCTACTCGGAAGGCTGAGGCGGAAGGATCGCCGGAGCCCAGCAGGTCGAGGCTGCGGTGGCCGGGAGCGGCCACTGCACTCCAGTCTGGGCGACAGAGTGAGACTCCAACTCAAAAAAAAAAAAAAAGTAATTTTCTTAGGTTTTTCCCCCTAGCTTTAATGTTATAAATTATTTCAATGACATTCTGAGACCTGATCTTTTGTGTTGAGTCTTTTTTTTTTCTTCTCTCTAGAAACTCTTATGATTTGTCTTTATGTCTGGAGTTTTAAAATTCTAGAATGATGTGCCTTGATATGGTTCATTTTTGCTTTCCTTGGTTTGTGCCCTTCATCAAGCCAAACGAGACTGTATGTTTTTAAGAACGAGGATATTTTCTTATAAACACTATCGGATAATTTCCTCTCATTTGTTTTCTCGGCAGGCGAGAGGCATGGTTTCAATTTGTAGTGATTTATTTTGCACTCTTCACAGCAAACTATGGTTTTTCATACGAAATTCTTATTGTTCTATGGAAATTATTGCCAGGTCCCAGATGACAAAACTTACACAGAGTTACATCCTAAACTCCAAAGAGATATCAAAGGAAGATCCTAAGAGAAGCTCATTTGCTCCTTCACCCAGTCTCTATTCTTTTCTGGTTTGGTCCAGAAATGCTCATCAATTCCAAAGTTTCAGGTTTCAGGTTTTTCTCACACTCTTGGGTCTCTGAAACTTGCCTGAGTCGGTGCACTTCTGCATGCAGGAGTAAGCAGAATATGCTTCTGCCTTTCAAGAGATGTGAGAAAGGTCTTTGTTTGGAGTTTTCCAGGCAGCATCTTGAGATGTCAGTGTACATTGTATTTACAGAATCTGTGATGTCACTGCCTACCCAACTGTAAATCAGCCCTTCATCTGTTTGCTAAGATGATCGCCAACAGATGAGTAGTAGAACAATGTGGGATCTTCTGGCTCCCGGAGCCTCTGCATGTTTCGGAAGACAAAACTATAATTTCTTTATGCCCTGTTGTTTAAAATGTTGCTTGTTCTTGATGTCCTGTACTCCAGATCTAAGGAAACCTTTTTCTTTTCTCTTAAGCTATCTATAGCTTGTATGAGTTTGGGAAATAATATCTTTGTGAACAAAGATGAAATGACTACTTCTTCTCCCTCCCTGATCCCTTCAGAATTTGGCTGGGTAGGTTATTCTTGGTTGAAATTGTTTATCTTTTAGAACTTTGAAGATATTTCCTCTCTAGATGTAGAAATGTTATCCACTGTAAAACTATAAAACATTTATTGGGGCAGATTTAGAGCAAGAAACTGAATCATTATTTTCCCTTTAGTGAGCTGAACAGATGAGTTAATTGACTCCCAGGTTCCCCCGGATAGAAATAATCCTATACCTAATTTCCTGATGCCCCTTGTAGGTGAAATATCCTGGAGATTTAGGGGTTTTCCTGGCACCTCCCAGACCAGGAGATTACTGCTGCTCAAAAAATTACTGCACTCTTCCTGGAGGATCCACAGCTACTGAAAAGTGTCACTGGTGTAACTCATCACATCTGGCCTTTGTAGAGTGTTGCTCCCAAAATACAAGAGCTGACTCTCAACGAGATCCTGCCAGGCGCCATGTATCAGGCACAGTCAGTAAATTTGATGTGTTTGCTCATTTCATTCTTACAACAGGCCTATGTCATAGCGTCATCTTCATTTTACATAGGAGAGAACTGAGACACAGAGACGAGACGTAACCTGTCCGGGATCACTCAGCCAGTGAAGTAGGATTTGAAAGCAGGAATTTGCACCTCAGGCAGCCGGGATCCAGAAGACATTCTCAGATTGCTGTGTTTATACCGCTCCTAGTAACAGAGAAACACAAAAGGTAAAAATGCTGGAAAGGAAATGTAAGCCAGTGTATTCCTTTTGAAGAAACGCAAAAGGAGGAGTGAGATGACAGGCATAAGACTGCCCTGAATAGCTTCGGGATCCTCCTGCCTCCCCAACTTCCTTCTTATCCCAACAACTGCCCCTCAAAGATCTTCAGTGAAACCCAGTTCCTGTCAGAACTTGGCATGCCCCCCCTTTACATCTTCCTCTCATCTGTCCCATACCTCTTCCATATCTACCCTGTTCTTCTACCTCCAGGTCATTCCATTTTTTAATTTAAAAGCCTGGCTGGGCTCAGTGGCTCATGCCTGTGATCCTAGCACTTTTGAAGGTGGAGGCGAGAGGATTGTCTGAGCTTAGGGATTCAAGACCAGCCTGAGCACATGGTGAGCTCTTGTCCCTACAATAAGTGGTTTCAGCTACCTGGAAGGCTGAGATAGGAGGCTCACTTGAGCCCAGCAGGTCGAGGCTGTGGTGACTATGAGCATGCCACTGCACCTCAGCCAGGGTGACAGAGTGAGGCTCCAACACCCCCCCAAATATATATGTATATGAATAATATGTAAAATAATACATAAGAATAATACATGAATAATACATATACCTAATTTCCCGATGCCCCTTGTGGGTAACCAGTTGTCCATATGCCCTTCATCTGGAACTTACTCCTGTTAATATATGTACATGGCTTTCTTCCAATGCATTTATTAAGTTATTATCATGCTATTTATTTATTTAGTTTCAAAATCATACATGCATATCGCACACCATTCAAATAATGTAGAAAAATACAAATATGTAAAACTTGCAATCAACTTAAATTCAAAACTAACTTTTGTTAACGTTAGGGAAACACCGATGGAGTTATTTTGTTCTGGTATATCTGCAGAGAGAAGGAGATATATTTTAGGTAGACTGGGCCCCCCAAAATAAAAATTTATAAGGAAGCATACATATATAAAAGTGTTTTTACAAAATTAACCCCTTACAGACTCTATTTTTATTTTAAAGCATTCGATTTAATAGTGAACAAACATAACTGAAGAAAAAAAGATATAGAAACAGAAATGAAGGAATTTCTGAGCTTCCAGTTAGAGAGATACTTTCCTAAAAGAACCCTCTAAGGCCAAAAGTACATTCAACTAATTGAATGACATGAAGATTTGGAATGGCTTTTTAATTACTTTTTGTGTTTGTTTGTTTCTTTGTAGAGAGGAGGTCTCGCTGTGTTGCCCAGGCTGATCTCGAACTCCTGGGCTCAAGTGATCCTCCTGCCTGGCCTCCCAAATTGCTGTGATTACAGGCATGAACCACAGTGCCTGACCCTTTATAATGACATTTATTAAAGTGGGATTTGAAAACTATAGTGAATCCATTTCATGTTTGATAACATTTCTATTACTTCAAAATGCTCTCTTGTGTCATTTGCAACGAATCCCCCAACAACTCCCTGTCCCAGGAAATCAATGCTCTTGCTTCTGTCACTACAAGTTAGTTTTGCCTGTTCTTGAAATTCACCTCGATGGCCTCATACAGGATGTCCTCTTTTCATCACTCAGCATGATGATTTTGAGATTCATCGAAGATGTCGTGTTTTTCATAATTTGTTCCTCTCTGTTGCAGAGAAGTATTCCACTGGGTGAGTACATCACAATGGGTCCTGTCAGCCTTTGAAGGACATTTGAGTTGTTTCCAGTCTGGGGACTATTATAAAGGAAGTTGCTAAGAACAAGTCCCTTCTGTGGGCATATTTTTCATAAACTCCATTTTAAATCTGTTGCTCTTTAATACTAACTTACTTTGTAAATAGATATTCCACTTACAAGTACAAAATTCATCCAAATGTTACAAAGGTCTGAAGCCGACGTCTACACGGCTTCCACATATCTTTATATTTCATTATTATTGTTATTATTATTATTGAGTTGGAGTCTCACTCTGTTGCCCAGGCTGGAGAGCAGTGACATGCTCATGGTCATGGCAGCCTCGACCTGCTGGGCTCAGGTGATCCTTCTGTCTCAGCCTTCCAAGTACCTGGAATCACAGGTGAGTGCCATCACACTTGGCTATTTTTTAAAAATTATATTATAATTAAATTATACTGTAGAGACGAGGTCTCACCGAGTTGCCCAGGCTGGTCTCTAACCCCTGGACCCAGGCAATCCTCTTGCCTCCGCCTCCCAAAGTGCTGGGATTACAGTCATGAAACACCACACCCGGCTATATTTCATACAGGACAATTTATCCTAAGTATTGTTTATGGGCAAATCCTTCATTTAGGCCACACACTGTGCTAGGCATGCAACAGTTATCTCATTTAGTCTAGGCAACAACTTTGAGGTACTTAATACTGTTATTTTCCTACGACACTTTCAAATTCGAGTCCTAGTAGATTGAAGGAGGTGACTCAAGATCAAATAGAAGGCAAGCGCTGGCACCAGGACTGGAGGGTAGGCCTTCCGCATGGCAGACAGAAGGCCACGTCTTTGTCACAAGCTGGCCATGTCTGAAGGGCCTAAAAACCAATATCCAAGCAGTTCCCAGCCACTGTGTGTGTCAGCTGCTTTTGGTCAGCATCTCCTCAATCAGGGATCTGGAGCATAAATTAGTGATGGCAGACAGAGATCAAGGACATTTCTTAAACATCTAAGACCCCAAGTTTTCTCATCTGTAAAGTACTGAAAGTTGACTTCGGTCTTAGTACACACATTCTCTCTTTTTAAAAATTTGATTGTTTAATCTTATTTTTATTATTTTTTTGAATCGGGGTCTCACTCTTGTCACCCAGGCTGGAGTGCAGAGGCACGATGACTCACCGCAGCTTCGACCTCCTCTTCCTGGGCTCAGGTGATTCTTCCTCCTCAGCCTCCTAGGTAGCTGGACTACAGGCATGCAGCATCACACCTGGCTAATATTTTGTTGTTGTTGTTGTTGTTGTTGTTGTTGAGATGGGGTCTCACTATGTTGCCCAGGCTGGTCTGGAACTCCTAGGCTCAAGCAATCCTCCCACCTCGGTGTTCATAAGTGCTGGGATTACAGGCGTGAGCCACCACGCTCAGCCTTGGTCCATATATTTTCTACTTGAGCAAAGAATCCCTCGCTGCTGGAGAGAAGTAAACAGCTCGTCTTCAACTAGATCAGCCCCTAGGACGCGCGCGGCTTCTACCGGCAGCGTCCTGAATACAGGCTGGGCCTCCTGTGCCTCCCTTTGGTTTTCTTTGGACCTGCCTGTGTCCGCACCGCCCCATACCTGCCAGGAGGTCAGACGCTGCTGGGCCCGTGCCCGAGGTAGCCACCAGGGGGCGTCATAGTCCCTCCCGCCTTGGTCCTTCCTGCCTGTGCGTTTGGTCAGGTAGTTTTTCTCTTTACCAGGACGTTACAGAGCGGAAGTGAAGCACGGCCACAGGACACGCCCTGGAGAGGCTGGCAAATGCCCACAAGCGCCCACGCCAGTCCCGGGGTTTTACTCCGAACTGGAGTCACAGGCGTCTGCATGTAGGGTAGGGGAAAAGGAAAAGCTGCACCTGGGCTGTGAAGAGATATTTGTACTTCCTGCTGCCGTTTGAGAAGGGGGTTTTAATCAACGCCATGACTTGCCAGGCTGCCGGTGCCCGTCAGGCGCAACCTGGAGGCTGGGAGTGCGACTGTTCTTTTGCGGTGAGGGTGATAAGCGAGAGCCAGAGAACAGGGCAGAGGGAGAACACTGGAGCCAGAAGTATGAAGGGGCGGCTTTGGGGTGAAACGCACAGATCGGGGTGGGTTTGCTAGCAACGATTGCAGGATGTGGATGCACAACAGCACACGAGGCAGCTGTCCCTTGAGAAATGTCTGAGGAAAGAAAGACTCGCCATTTAAACGGCAGGAGGTGGACAGGAAAAATGCCCGGCGGAAGTTTCTCACCGGACTGAGTGAGAAACTGGGGGCGGCTCCTCTCGAGACTTCCGGGCTAGTGGGGTTTTAGGGCACCCCGCCAAGAAGCAGGGGAGACTGTGGTAGGCTAACGAACCTCGGGCCCTCGACGAGCATGTGTGAGCATGTACGGGCTCCCGTCCACAAACACTGCCGTGTATCCTCACGTGAGCGGGGCCACTGCCAGCTCCAAAAGGCGCGGCTTCCTCCCAAAGGAAACTTCACCAACTGGAAACGCAGCTCCTAGCTGGCTCCAGGAGGCAAGGACACGCCCATAACGCAAAGTCCCCACCCTAATCTCTTGGGAATCCTGTGCAAGGAACCGTGAAAGGCGGACATGAAAATAGAAACGCAGCGACTCCAGAGTTCTTGAGTAAGAAACAATCACGATGAAAACAAAAGCCGCCACAAGGTCACGGAGAAAAAAAAGAAACTGTGACTCTGGCGAGCAGATCCAGCCAGCTCGGGCTCGAGGAATCTCGCAGACAAACGCAAAAAACCCTCCCCGTGCAGAAAACCTAAGAATTGCACACATCATCTCCAACAAGAACCCAACAACCCACCTTAAACCTTCAGAGTCTGTTCTTGGGCAACACAAACCAGGGGAGAGCGCGAACGCAGTCCCCCACTACCACAAATTATGCAGTCGAGTTTCCCACATTTGGGGAAATCGCAGGGGTCAGCACATCCGGAGTGCAATGGATAAGCCTCGCCCTGGGAAAACCACCTTCGTGATCATGGTATCTCCCCTGCCAGGTAAGTATGAGTTGCCGTCCTGCCGCCCCAACACGGCCTCGCACGCCTCACGCTGTTCACACACGGTCGCTCCGCTCCGAGCTCGCCCCGGGCCCTCCCGGCCCTTCCGCACACCGCGGACGCTCGGCTCCGAGCCGCGGTCCCGCGCTCGCTCCCGCAGCCCGGGAGACCCATCGTGTCGCGGCAGCGGGTGGCCAAGCGGCAGCCCCCGCGCCGCCTCATCTACATAGGAGACGCCCTGTGGGTGACATCAGGGACAGCGCTCTTTCCTCCCGCCCACGCCCCGCTCCTGCGCCCCGGGGGCCGGCGGCGGAAGTGACGTCTGCCGCTCCCGCCTTCCCTCCCACTCCGCTCCTTGGGGGGTGCGCGGAGCCTTCCGTTTGGTTTTAGGCGGCCAAAGAGACCCTGATCTGTGTCCTGCCAGAGATCCTTTTGGCGACCGGCTGAAGCCTGCGCACCCTCTTGAAATAATGGCATGTAACACGTAGAATAGGTGGTTAGGATTACAGAGGAAACCAGCTCCATTTAAATCCGATTATCTTTGTGATGTAAAGTTTCAGTTAAAACTTGAAGCCATCCATTATCAGAGAGAAACCATATCTATAAAAGTAGAGACTGTTAGGTGACTGCAAACCAGCCGTTCTTCCTGCTTTTAACACTATTGGTGTTGAAAAGACAGTAGTCCAATTTAATTTTATTAATCTTGTAGGATTGTTTCTCCCCCAAATACAATACTGTATGCAACTATGCTACCCCAGCACAGGTGACTGGACAACTCTAGCGCAGGGTGTTGGACTTTGTCATCTCTTCCACAGCTGGGCCAGGCCTTAGTGCTAACCTCATGTGAGCACTTCACGTTCTGCAAAGACGAAAACTAAATCGTTCAAAGCTGACAAAAATATCTGGGAAACTTTATTTGAGTTACTTAACTGATGACTTTTACCGCTTAGGACACAACTCTGAATTCTGACAATACTCCACCGATGTAGCTGCCCCCCCCCATATTGATCACTAGAGGTCAGTGTTTTGTGCTCTTTGCATTCATATTATTATAATTAAATCATAAACTGGATAGTGGATTTTTAGGAGGGAGGGGTCTGAGTTGACCTTTCACTCCGCATTAGGTCCATGAAATTCATTCAAGTTTTGCACGTAGTTTTTTGTCTCTGTGTGGATTCTGTACTTCACTGGGGAATTGGGTCCTCATTCTGAAGGCTCCCATGTGTACATGTTAAATAAATTTCTGTGCTTTTTCTCCTATTAATCTGCCCATTAATTTTTAGCAAAGCTTTAGAGGGCCAAGGGGAAAGCGCTCCCTTGGCCTCTATAGGGTTCATGAGAATTATTTATGTATATACAAGAGGTATTTGCCACCACACACACACCTCCCGGCTCAGTATATCATCTAAAGCAAAGTGATTATATGGTGCAACCTTCGCCAACAAATTAATAGCTTTTTGTTTAGCTGCAAAAGAGGAGGCAGTAATATTTCTCTCCTTTCATTCTTTTCTTTTCCTTTCCTTCTTTCTTTCTTTCTTCCTTTCTTTCTTTCTTTCTTTCCTCTCTCTCACTTTCTTTCTTCCTTCTGACAGAGTCTCGCTCTGTCATCCACGTTGGAGTGCAGTGTTGCCTTCACAGTTCACTATAATCTCAAACTTTGAGGCTCAAATGATCCTCCCATCTCAGCTTCCCAAGTATGAGTACTGAGGACTGCAGGTTACCATGCCAGGCTAATTTTTTTTTTTTAAATCAGAGTCCCACTCTGCCTCCCAGGCTGGAGTGCAGTGGCACAATCACGGCCACCCCAGCATCAACTTGCTGGGCTCAGGCGATCCTTCCGCCTCAGACTTCCCCGTAGATGGAATTACAGGCCTGCGCTACCACGCCTTGCTAATTTTTTGATATATTGTAGTAAGAGGTCTCACCAAGTTGCCCAGGCTGGTCTCAAACCCCTGGGCTCAGGCAATCCTCTTGCCTTGGTCTCTCAAAGTGCTGGGATTACAGGTTTGAGCCACATTTGAGCCACCATACCTGGCCTAATTTTTTAAAATTGTATAGAGACAAGGTCCCTATATTGTCGAGACTGGTCTCAACTCCTGATCTCAAGTGATCCTCCCACCTCAGCCTCCCAAATCACTGGAATTAAATTGAGATTAAATTATAAAACGATTTCTAGCCAGGTGCAGTGGCTCACACCTATAAACCCAGCACTTTGGGAGATAGAGGCGAGAGGATTGCCTGAGCCTGCTGGTTCAAGACAAGCCTGGGCAACAAAGGAGACCTCGTCTCTATAGTAAATAAAAAATTAGCTGGGTATGGTGGCACACACCTGTAGTTCCAGCTGAAGTGGAGGAATCACCTGAGGCCAGCAGGTCGAGGCTGGGTGGGCCGTGAGCAGCATGCCATTGCCCTCCAGCCTGGGTGACAGAGTGAGACTCTGATTCAAAAAAAAAAAAAAAAAGAGAGAGAGAGATTTCTAATTCTGTGTTCATGGGAAGCAACAACCCCACCAAGGGAAAAATATTCTCCCCCCAAAATGCATGGAGGTATCTTTCTGATCGCAAAGCAGATAATTATCTGGTTTTCTCCCAATAGAATCTCCATCTAAAGTAGATCGGCAATCTATTTTAGAGAAAATGTCTTAAAAGACGTTGCCTTTCATCATTCCATGCCTTTAGACATTTATAGGCCCATGGATATCTCCACAGATAAAAAGAAATCCAAGTGGAGTCCAGGTAAGTGTGCTATAATATGTATGACTCTAGTGTGTAATACAGACCCTGTGAGGCATAAAAACTTATCTGCCCCTTCTTTGAAGAGAGAGCACCTTTGGTGACTGTCTCCTCCCAGATTGCAAACTGATATTGTCAGTAAAATTCTCCTTTCCATTTTTTAGCCATCCTGGTGGTCTTTGGGATGACAATCAGATGGTTCTGGGTGACTCACCTTGAATCCTGCTCACAGAGCCAGAAATATTGACCTACAAGAAAGAGGCTCAGGCAAATTATGGTTTAAAAAGTTTACTTTAGCCAACGTGAGGACAGCTGGCCCAGAAGACTCACATCCAAATAACCTTGGGTATGAGATCTATTTGACCTTTGTTACAAACAAGCTTTTAAAGGCAAAAAGTGAGGACAGGGAGTGGACTGATAAAAAGTTGTCTGTCAGGAATTCTCATTGAGAAATAACATCGATTAGTAATTGGCTATACATTGTCAAGGGGTAGAGTGTAATATGTAGTGGGTGTCCAATGCAGCATTATTGGGTTAATTCATAGCGACTTGTGGTAACAGCAAACAGCTTCGACAGACATGAATGCTGTCTCATTTTAATGCCTCATTGGGTCTAATAATTGGAAAGAGCTCATATTCCTCACATAAAAGGTCTTTTCTTTCCTCAGACATCTGAATTGTTTCCAATTTGGGAATATTGTGAGTAAATATGACAATTATTTTACAAGCCTTTTGGTAAATTCACGCATTTCTCTGAGATAGCACATTCCAATAGAAATACAATACTAGCCACATATATACTTTTTAACTTTCTAGTATGTTTTAAAAAGTAAAAAGAGGTGAAATTTATTTGAACAATATTTCGTTCAACTCGATACATTTAAAAATTATCATTACAACACGTGACACTAGCAACATATTAAGTGTTCAATAGCTACATGAGGTTTGTAGCTATCATACTCGAAAGCACAAGTCTAAGGTATACAGCTAAAAGCAGAATTTCTGGGTCACAATATATATGTATGACCACTGGTAAAGATTGCCAACAATTTTCTACAGTTTTTGAACTTATTTGTACTTCTACTAGAAATGACTGATAGTTTCCAGTGCCTTCATTCTGCCCAAATTTTCTTTTTAAGTCGACTTTATTGAGATATAATTAAAACTCGCCAGCATTAGATAAGAGCTCCTATGGAACAAAGTGGGGGTAGGGGACTATTGTGCATTAAGATCATCCTTATTACAGACAGGCCACTCTTGCAAATATAGACAGCTATTGGGCCCATAAGATTTTTACCACACATTAGAAAGATAAGATGGGAACAACTTCTCATTGCTTCAATATCAAATATCAGGAAATACCAAAATCCTCAGGAAAATAAATAGACAATACAAAGACTCACAGACTAGAGTAGCTGACATGGGCCACTAATCAGGGAATGAACCCCTGTCAACCACCACCCAACAGAGATTGTCACCGGAAGTTCACAGCAAAACATCAAAACCAGAAACCTATGCTGATGCAGAAAACAACGATATGAAAATGAGAAACAGAGAAGAGAAAGAGATGAAGACTTGTCCAATAACCTTACTTAGTATATAAAAGCCACAGAGCTCAATTTCTGCTCATGAGATTCAACAAAAGACAAAACAAAACTGGGAACATGAGCCAACAGCTCTATAAGGGCCAGGTATGCACCAGGTGCCTGTCAGGTGCAGGGTTCTATCGGCTCCAGTGATGTATGTCAGGTGGGCTGATTTTTATGGACATAGGTCCTACAAAAATCTGTCAAAGAGCACTACAGAGACGGTTGTCTGCATATGCGAATTCACCGTTGTATAGGAGGGAAAGCCAGCACCAAGATTTATAAAGAAAAAAGGAAAGAGAAGAAGAAAAATGTCTGGGACCATTGTGCTTTTCCTCCCCTTGGATAAGTGACTTGTCAGAAAACTGTCAAATAGTTCACCCCGGACCTGCGTGATTTGGTCACCACATTAAACAGGTTTACAGATATACAAGGACTTTGAAATATCTTACAAGTTTAGTTGTCCATCAAATGCAACAGAGTGTAACGTCCACCATGTCCTTCTGCTATACCTTCTCTTAATTAAGCCAGGAGACCACCACTGCCGTTACTAGAATATCATGAATAGATATTTTGTTGTAACAGAAAGGTTGTCACGATGGCAGGTAAATGATGAAAGGGACATCGATAGAATTTGGAAATAAATTAGAATATAATGTGGTACAGCTCCTGTGGAAGATAAATTTGCAGAATTAACTCTAGTGAGAAGCATTATATAGAAATTACAATGTACCAATTGCGCATTCAGTTATTTACACTATAGAAATATCTGCACCACTGACCAAAGATATGTGTACAAGAATTATTGCAGTATTATTTGTAATCCTAAAACCAAGAAACCAACCTCATTACAGAAACATTTTGAAGAGTTAAACAAGTCATGCACAAACTGAGGAAGAAAGGCTGTTTTTAAAAATAATGAAGAGGATCATGACGGTGATGAATGATGCCCCTGGTCACAAATTATTGATAGAGCAAACAAACACTTCATCCAAGTCAGTCCTGGAGATAGGCTGCTACTGTGCCTCCTGTTATGAATGGAAAAAAAAAATTGAGGCACAAAACAGTTTGCCTTCTTGTCCAAACCTAAGAAGGGCAGATCCAGAATCTTATGGCCCCCAAAGTGGGTACGTACGTATCCCGGATCCGGGAGTATAAGTCACAAATTAGCGGCCGGGAACCCGGGAAGACAAAATCCAGCCCCTGTGCCTATTCGCAATTGGAGAAGAGAAGGAAGCTGCACGTCCCTGGGTGGGCTCGAACCACCAGCCTTTCGGTTAACAGCCGAACGCGCTAACCGATTGCGCCACAGAGACACGGCGGCTCCGGGCTCGCAAGCAAGTGAGGACTCGCCAGACTCCCCAAGCCGCCCATTCCCGGGGCACACCGGAGACGTCAGAGCGGTGAGTCGTGGTGCTCGTCCCGCTGGACGACGTGCTTGGGCGAGTCCGGAGCCGGAAGGGCCGCTGAACGGCCTTCGCCTCTGCTGCCCCTCGACTGCCTCGGGCCCGAGCCGCGCGGGGCCCTGGGGAAGCCCAACGCCCGCCGGGCTCCCCGACGGCCCTTCCGGTTTTGTGCTCGGCCTTCACGGAACGAGCGAGCCTGTCTGTGTCCGCCCTGCCACGCGACACTGTGGAGCGCCGGCTGCCACCTCCGGACCCGCGGCAGGCGCTTGGGCTCCACGCGCGCAGGCGTCCTGACGACGGTCGCCGTCGGGTCCCCTCGCGGAGAGCAGGGCCTGGCACTCCCCGGGGCGCACAATGAGGACTGCACTGCCCCCCCTCGCCCTCTTTAGCGTCAAGGGACCCGGAGAATGGCAATCATGAACGTTTTTTCAGTCTTCTTTTAAAAAAACTTTTCTTCCGGTTGATTTCTCGGCCCCTCGGTGGACGGGCGACCGGGAAGTCCCGCAGCGCAACTTCTGCGTGGTCTGGCGGGGCTCAACTGGGTTGTTGCGGGTTGGGGGGTTGGGGGGGGGTGAGGTCGAAGTGTGTTAATGAAGGGAAATGCAGAGGGGAGGGAAATGCAGAGGGGAGGGAAAGCAGCCGGGGAGTGGGTGGAGTAGACACCCAGACCTTTGAAAAGGCTTGTGCAGAGGCCCAGGCCGCATCCTGGGGAGGTGGGGGTTGTTTTTACTGTAGCAGAATGGGGAAGAGAGAAGGGGAACGGAGAGAGAACATGAAACAGCAGAAACGTCGAGGGCCTACAGTTCCCTGAGAATAAGGTTCTCCAGAAATAAACAGAAAACTGGGCGTCGAGGCCCTCTAAAACCCTTGAGAGAGTAGAGTCATCATTACCTATTGCATTCCTGGAATGGAAGCAGAGGGGTTGCTTCCAATGCTTGTACAATTGTTTGTATTTATTAATACAGAAAGCCCGTTCATGTACCTTTGAAACTATGTTAGCGCTATGATTTTATGCTCACAAATGATGCTGCAGTCTTCATTCTTGTACACGTATCCTTGGTCACTTGTTTATGTCTATGGGGTAGAGTCCTAGAGAGCAATTGTTCTATCATAGTGTTTACATGGCTTTTATTTCAATTTTCTGTCCTTTGTTGGCTTGTCAGCTATAACTCTTACTTTTGTTATCTCAGCGATTGCTTTAGGGTTTATAGGATATATCTTTAATTTTTCACAGACTGCCTTCGAGCGGCACTATTCCTCCGCTTCTGGCCTTTATGCTAATGCTGTCATGTATTTTGATTTTTTTTACATGTTATAAGCTCCACAATCCATTGTTATTACTCTTGTTTTGTACATCAAATGCTTTTTGAGTCTTTGTCATCTGTATATCATCTTTCTTTTGTTTGTAAAAATGACATTAAGTTGGCTTCCTGTGCAAGTATGTAATTTTAGAATGCATATTTAACTTAAAAATATTAAGATGAAACTATTCATTGTGGATGTCCTAGATTCATCTTTAGTCCCACCAATAGTGCACTTCAAGTAACATATGCTCAACCTAAGGGTCCAAACCTACCTGGCTGAAGTACAAATCATGCGTGTAAAACATTCTCAACAGTGTTTGCTTTCCCTAGCGTAGTGGTTTTCATGTTTTCCTCACATCTGAAAGTGTTCAGAGCAAAACTTTCAAAAAGCATTTTCTTTGCTAAAATATTTTAAAATGTTCTTACTTCAAGTAAGTGCATTAAAAAAAAATAGAATTATCAGACACCTCCCTGAAATCCATAGAAAGTCTGGGGAGAGACAACCAAGTGCTACACATTCAAGTGCTATTCAACCCGGGAAGAGGAAA
>JAPVLO010003252.1:0-24406 GCA_027257055.1 Cephalopachus bancanus
TGAGATATCTCGTGCCCAGGCGGGTCTCAAAACCGGGTCAGGCAATCCATCACCTCAGCCTCCAAAGCGCGGGATTACAGGCTGAGCCACCGAGCCCAGCTAGGTAAAGAACTTTATCTTTGATCCCCATTTCCTAAAACCAGTGCCTGGCTTGTAATAAATGCATAAAAGAGAATATAACTATCAATTGAGTGCTATGTATTTTCTGAGGATCGATGTAGAAATATGGGCATGTGGGCTAGAAATATGGGGAAGGGTCTCATCAAGGACAGGGAACTATAGTTGACCTCGGTGGAATTAAATGGCAGGGATGAGGAGTTCACAGAGGAGGCTTGTAATCTCTAGAAGCTGGAGGAAGAAAGGGTCAGGTCACAGTCACGAGATGCTCCATCGTCACCAGGACTTGGCACCAGTTGCTGGGAGAGTAATTGGTCATGGCCCAGCTTTTTAAGGGCATTCAGTCAAAGCGCTCCTTTAGTTCTGTGGGTTCACATTAACACTTTGATGGCTGCTTACTTCTTCACTCGTTTACTGAGCAAGTTTTTGTGTAGAGCCCACTATGTGCTGGGTGGTGGTGAATAAAATAGAAATGGACCTCATCCCTTTTGGACCAGAAGGGAGAAACAGGCTATAAACAGGGAAATAAACAAACGCTGATCAGTGGTGTGGAAGGTTGCAAGAAGACACTACCTAGAAGGAGAAGGAGGATTGCTCAGATGGGAAGATAGGAAAAGGCTTCCCCAAGGAGATGACATCTCCATAGAAACCAGAAAACTACGAAAAAAGACTGGGAAACCCAGCTTTCCGAGGTCTTGCAATAGTATTTTTGAAAAAAAAAAAAGCCAGTGTGACTGGCGCAGAGTGAGCTGAGGGCGAGTGGCAGGAAACATGGCTGAGGGCAGGGGCCAGATCCTGTAGGACCTTGTAGGCCTACGAAAAGCAGTTTGGATTCTATTAAAAGCAAATTGGGAAGCCACTGAAAAAGTGAAGAAGAGAAAACGTTAAATGTTAAAGCTCACTCAGACTTCAACATGTATATGAAATTGTATTGGAAAAAAGGAGAAAGTGAGAGGCGTGTTGAAGCAGTCAAAGCAGGAGGTGATGTTTGCTTAGTCCAGGATGGTAGCAGTAAGGATTGAGAGAAGGGGACAGACATGTGATATGTTTTGTAGGTGGAATAAATCAGACTTGCTGATGGATTAGATGGGAAAGGGTTGAAGGTCAAAGCAGTCAGGGAAAGAAAAGGTGAAATCCAGGCTTCTTGGCTCTAACCACTGGGTGGGTCTGGTGCAGTTGACCAAAACAGGGAAGATGAGAAGAGGGAACATTGGATGGTGGAGTGAGAGGGGAATAAAAAGTTTGGTTTCAGATGTCAATTTTGAATGCCCTGATGCACAAAGAGGAGCTGTCAAGTCAGTACAGGAAAAGTTAGGCTGGAGATATAAGTTTGAGAGTTTTCAGCCCATAAATTGTGAACAAGCCAGACTGGGAAGAAGACAGAAATGCAAAGATCAGAGGAGGGAGAGAAAACCCTGCAGAGTGTGGTGTCAGAGAACCTGAGAGAGAAAAGGACTTCAAGCAGAAGACAGCCATCAGCTTTGTTGAGATGGAAGTCATTGGTGATCTTGGCAGGAACAGATTTATAGGACTTATAAGGATAGGAGCTTGAATCAGAGTGGGTTGAACACGTGAGGATAATAAAGCATATTTGTATGTTGCTGCAAACAACTCACAGAAAAAGAAGTTATTGATGGAGAGAGCGGGGGAAAGAGCCAAAGGAACAATTCTAGAGGAGGTAAGGAGCAGTGAGATCCAGAAAGGAGGACTACGTGTTGGCCTTGGACTGCAGAAGGGAAATGGTGAAAGAAGGTGGGGGAGAGGAAATGGGTGTAAGTGGAGGTAACAATAATTGTCATTGTAGCTAATATTTATTGCGTTTAGTATGTGCCAGGTAATGCTCTAAGTAGTTTTCATGTATTAGCTCACTTAACCTTCATAACAATCTTATGAGGTACGTTTGTACATATAGTGAATCAAAACTGAGAGAGTTCTCACAGGATGGTTTCAATTGTGGAGGGGGTGGTAGGTAGGGAGTTGGAAGAGAGAAAAGGTAGGTCATAGTTTTCATAGCAAGTAAATATTTAAGGGTAATTCCGGGCAGGATTGAGAGTTCATACGGGCCTTGAAGTCACAAATATCAAATGAACACAGCTCCAAATGCAAATGGATTTGCTAAAGCATTCAGCAATCAGATTTTAGTGGCCTGACTTTATAGATACTTAATGTGGAAACAGAGGTGCTTTCCAATGCCAGAAGTCATAATCAAGCAAAATCACATCCCCCTGCTAGCTTTCTAGCCCTTAATGGACTTTCGTGAAGCTGCTTTGGAGACCTGGTCACAAAGAGCCTTCCACCCCCAGGCTATCCCTTGCTCCCAAGCTCAGAGGCAGGAACCAATGGTTCCGTGAAGAATGCCATCTAGAGTGAACCACAGCCACCCATGAAAGGAAAGATAGAAACTGACTGGTCAGGCTTGAGCTTTATACCAAGAAGGGGTTCAGGCTGGATGTTCTGGCCTGCTCTACCTCACAGCCTTCCAGTTCCTCTTGGCAGCCAGGGTATGTCCTTAACCCAAGAAATCGCCATCAGCTGACCCCATTGCCAAGATCGCATGAATGGGAAGGGGGGCAAGGTCTTTATCTGACACAGCTTTAGGCTGACAACAAATAGCAGTGGCTAATGTTTCTCAAGCACTGTTTCTGTGGGAAGTGTTGTTATATATAGTATCTCCCTGATGCCTTAGAACCACCCAGTGAGATGGGTTTCCCTGTGTTCTCATATGACGGATAAGAAAACAGAACTTTAAGGAGATGAAATAATTTTTTTTTAATTGGAGTCTCACTCCATCACCCAGGCTGGAGTGCATTAGCCCGTTCACTGTTACCCCAGCATTGACCCGCCAGGCCCTGGCGATCCTTCCTCCTCAACCTTCCAAGTAGCCAGAACTACAGGCACATGCCACCATGCCCAGCTCGTTTTTTATTTATTGTAAAGACAAAGTATCGCCAAGTTGCATCAAGTTCCATCCCAATGAGTACTGTGGGGCCCTGATGGTGTACGGAATGTGGGAATGGATCCACACAAATCCATACATCCTTCATGTATGGAAAAAACAATCCATAGGCTACAGCCACCTAAAAGTAGGTCAGCATAAAGAGCTATATCCACAAATAATTTAGACAGTTAAGAAGTTCGGATATTGAGATGAGCATTTTCTTATTGACCTCGATTATCTGGGAATTTGTTGTAGAGACCAAATTTCCATCCATAATTACTCGGTGGGAAAAAGATCGGGTCATTATCGCCAGTCCTTAGGGGCCCCCAGAGCACAGTTTATGCTGTCAAATGTGTCAGTGCATTTGACTTGAGGGAAAATTCTCTTAACATAGGTCTGTTCTCGAACCTACGGGTTCAGGCAGTCCACTCATTTTGACCTTCCAAAGTGCTGGGATGACAGACTGAGCCAGCGAGCCCGGGCCCAAATAATTTTTATAAGTTCAGGAAACTAACAAGTAGAGAAGCCAAGAGTGGAATTCAGGTCATCAGACTCCAGAGTCTAGGCTCTTGTAGCAAATACAGTGGAATAGATCCATTAGGAACCTTGCTGGGTCAAGCTGTTGTGTATGTCCATATGGTGTCATATATAGCCACTTTTCTGCAACTTTTGCTCTCACATGGATTTGATTTCCAACTCGATTGAGATGGGTTTCTGCTCTCCCATGTTCTCAAAATGAGAGGTGATCTCAGGGGTGATTACGGAATTAATGAATTTTACTTATATTTCCCTCTTTTGAGGTCAACCTGCCTGTTACAGAGAAAAGTTTACGGTGTGTTGCTTTTTGCAAGCCTGGTGACCTATGTTAAGAGAATTTTCCCTGAAGTCAAATGCACTGACACATTTGACAGCATAAACTGTGCTCTGTGGGCCCTAAGGACTGGCGATAATGGCCCGATCTTTTTCCTACCTAGTAATTACGGATGGAAATTTGGTCTCTACAACAAATTCCCAGATAATCGAGGTCAATAAGAAAATGCTCATCTCAATATCCGAACTTCTTAACTGTCTAAATTATTTGTGGATATAGCTCTTTATGCTGACCTACTTTTAGGTGGCTGTAGCCTATGAATTGTTTTTTCCATACATGAAGGATGTATGGATTTGTGTGGATCCATTCCCACATTCCGTACACCATCAGGGCCCCACAGTACTCATTAGGATGGAACTTGAGGTTTGAAACCCTGTGTCAGACCTGGGGAATCTGCATTTTTAAATAAGGCTCAGGTGATTCTTATATAAACCAAGGTTGAAGAAACACTGAATAGATGTGTTCTCTTCTGTTTCTTTCCTCTCCTTTCTCTGTTAAGGATGAGAATCATTAAATGGCCTCGAACAGGCTTGACTGTCACGACAATGATAACAAAAGCCACTCACTGGTTGAGTGCTTACTCCGTGCCCAATAGTGCCTTGGATGCCTATTTCCTGTGTAACAAGTTCTTAGACCGAGACTACCGTGAGCCCCATTTTGAAGAGAAAATTAGATAGAAGAGGTTGAGCAGCTATATGATCACACAGTTAAAAGACAAAATGAGGGTTTAGAATGACACTCACACCTCTGAGGCCAAGTCACTCTCTGGAGACAGACAACCCTGGGTATAAATCACAGTTCGCTACTTACCAGCTTGAAAGATGAGGTTAGCAAATCTAACTCTGTGGTTACTGTAAGAATGACAGAGTAGGTCGGGCTCGGTGGCTCAGCCTGTGATCCCAGCACTTTGGAAGGCCGAGGCGAGTGGATTGCCTGAGTCTGCGGGTTTGAGACCTGCCCAGACAACTTGGCGAGACCTCTGTCTCTACAATAAATAAAAAACTAGCCTGGCATGGTGGTGCGTGCCTGTAGTTCCAGCTACTTAGAAGACTGAGGCGGAAGGATCGCCAGAGCCCAGCAGATGGAGGTTGCGGTAGCCGTGAACGTGCCACTGCACTCCAGCCTGGATGACAGAGTGAGACTCCAACTCAAAAAAAAAAAAAAGAATGACCAAGCGGTACACACGAAGGACATGTCTGCCAAGTAGTAGATGCTCATTACATGGTGGCTGTTCAAGGTAGCAGCTGGAAAGTTGGCCAAGTATTCCATGATTGTGATCACTATAATCAGTGAACATACATAATCTGAATTCCCATCCTATATAAAACACACTCTTCTCTCCTTATTCTGTGTTCAAACGAGTCAAATAATCAGCTCGTCCTCCTCCTCCTCCTCTCTACCTCTTTAGATGTGCTCTGTGGCTGGGATTTCCTGAGACGATCTATCCTACATAACTTGATAAAGTAACATAGATACATAAGTATTTCTATGATCTTTCTGCCCTTCCTACATAAGTTTGAATGAATTTAAGGTATCTTCCAATGGCTTTAGGTATGAATGTTTGTCAAGTGCCAGAGTTCCCTGGGGAGGGTAAGACTCCAGTGGTTCTTATATAAACTAAGGTTTAAGAAACAGTGAATAGATGTGCTCTAAAAAAAACCCCAGCTATAATATTCTGGTAACCCAGCCCAGCCATAACAACCAATTTGGGGATGACATTGTAATCTGGCCTGTGGCATTGGCTTAGTGGTTCCGATTGTGACACACGATGGTTCAAGTTTACTCACGGGCACACCAGAGCTTCACAAAATGACCTTTTTTGAGGTCTTTGAGGTCAGGCAGGGAGGGAGGAAACAACACGGGGCCACTAAACAAAGCAGCTTTGTTCACACCACTTGCTTGGACAAGTGTGCCCTCACGTGCAGCAGCCATTTACTGTGACGCTCTTGGCAAAGTGACTAAAATGTGACAGAAATGAAAGACGAATTCTAAAATCCCTTGGAAAACCACCCTCCCCAGTCAACATTTGCCTTGGGGTTGTAGCTCAGTGAGTTATTTCTAGTTACACCCTTCTTGGATCGTCCCTTTACCTTGTGATCATTTTAAAGGCAGCTGAGCTGAACATTTATTGATCATCTTCTGTGTACATTGCACATACTGGACTAAGTTTATGGAAGACAGAGCCAAGACTAAAATCATTTACCAACTCTAGGACTCATTCTCCTGGTCTGTAAAATGGGGATTTGAACTAGGTCAGCGATACACAATTTCCATACATAGCTTAGTAACTCATATTCAGCATTGCATTTTAATTTAAAACACAAAGGAAAAATAATCTTTAGAAAGCAGAGGAAATAAAGTTTGACAAAATTTTCTTAGCCAATGGATATATTATTAAAAGCACAGAATCTCAACCAAAGGGCCATTTGAATCCGTATAAAGGCCTGGTATGTGATTTTTTGTTGTTGTTGTTGTTCTCAACTGTAAAAACTGGATGAGAAACTCTGGACCAGATAAACTCTTAGATTTCTTTCAAGTTCAAAAAGTGTGTGACTTTATAAGGGCTCCTTCTGATAGAGTTTATGTTTTTATAACTCAGAGAAGAAAGACGTATTATTAGAGAAGGGCAAATCATTAGGGCTTGGAAGGTAATCAGTCATTTCTAGCATCGATTTCTGATTGTTTATTCATGACAAATATGTGTGCTGACCCACAAAATGCAATTTTCTGATTAACTCTACTGATGTTGGCCACAAAATCTAATTAACTTAGGCCCAATGTTAATTTTTGACTTGTATTTTATCACTCTCTACTGTCTTCCTAGCCCAAATTAGTCAGATAATTTAGTTAAGTATTTATTAAACCACTTCTGTCAGCTTTCTGACTCTTGTGCTTTGCGAACAAGCCAGTAATAAATATAAAAGAAATAATAAATCTTAAGTTATTTCTTCTTTAAAGCTATATTTTATGGGCGTTTCCTTGGTATATTACCTATCTTTTTATTAATTCAGAAAGTTCCAGCAAAAGAAGAGGAAAACAAAATGAAACACAGTAAAGGAAAAATCAAAGAACAGAGAAACTATTAGGAGATGGACTAAACTACACTCAAATGAGGAATGAAATTAGGAGATGGACTAAACTACACTAAAATGAGGAATGAAATCCAAAGAAAATTTCAGGAAAATCCCTCTATGAAGGAACAGAAGACAAAGATGTGACATAGGGTGTGTTTCATGATTCATTCCTGGGCCCTGTGCCTGGGGGATTCACTTGGTGGAAAACACAGCTGGCTCTGAGAACTTTCTACAGGCCCCCAAACATTGGAAGCTTCATTTTGTGTATGGTTTTTTTTCACTTCTTTGAAATGGAAATATTGATAGATTATTGGAAATAACCCTGATCATTGGAGTTTGTCTGTTTGGCCACTTAAAATTTAGAAGTAGATCATGGCCTTTAGAGCATGGGAGGTGTTTAAAAGCCAGGGACAGGTGTGTTCCTAGAGGCGTCTCTTTGTTTAACAGGAATAGATAAATATTACGTTCTCTAAGGCAATCATGCTGGATAAAGGTGCAGACTAGAATAATAGCTTCAAACTGTTTTGATCCTGACTTAGAGTAAGAAGTATATTTTACATCAAAACTCTGTACCCACATGTCTGTGTTTTGTGAATAATGCTTACCTTTACTACATATGTTACCCTGATATTTCCTGTTCTAGTCTAGTTCATTCTGTTCTTTTGTTGCTTTAAAGAAATGCTGGCCAGGCTGGGCTCGGTGGCTCAGCCTGAAATCCCAGCACTTTGGGAGACTGAGGCGAGAGGATTGCCTGAGCCCGCGGGTTTGAGACCCGCCCAGGGAACTTGGCAAGACCTCGTCTCTACAGTAAATAAAAAATAGCTGGGTGTGGTAGTGCATGCCTGTAGTTCCAGCTACTTGGAAGGCTGAGGAGGAAGGATCTCCAGAGCCCGGCAGGTCGAGGCTGCAGTGGCTAGGAGTGTGCCACTGCCCTCCAGCCTGGGTGACAGAGTGAAAAAAGAAAAGAAATGCTAGCCAAAACCTATTAAATAGATTTCACAACTCAGTACTGAATCTCTCAAGTGCCCTCCCCAGTTTCTGGCCACTCTGCAGCCCATGCTAAACACACACATTGTTAAGATACAATATAGTGCAGTTAATTTTCAGGGACATCTCTCTGGCCCTGTATCCTTCAGGCTCAGATACTCATAGTCTCTTGAACACTGACATCTTTCACTTCTTTGCACGTGTCACTCTCTCTGCTCAGCACGGTTGAGTACTTCCCCACCTCTCCTCCTCTTTCTTCATCAGGCCAACCAGCTGGTGAAGACCACAATCATGAACTTCACAGCAACTTGGATGGATTAAGAATCTATCATACTCAGTGATTTATCACAGGAATGAAGAACTGAGGATCACATGTTCTCACTTATAAGCAGGCCCTGAATTTTTACCATAATACTGTAAGCAAGGATTGGCAATAGCCGGAAACTGCCAGGTGTCAGGGGGAGCACGTAACATCAATCAGCATACCTGATCTCAAGCCAGGCGAAGTGGGGACCAAAAGGAAGCCCAAACATTACCTGTATGATGACCACTTGTATACCTAATCCGGAATTGTGCCCCACATCCTTAAAATAAGAGAAAGACACTTCGCAGACCAACACCCCTTACTCTTAGGGTGTGCTTGTTTTCTGCACTGTCCTGAGTATGCTGGGCTTATCTTTATCTCAGCCTTGCCATGTTGTGCCAGGATGACCCAATTATATATTTTTCTTTCCCACTAGCTCATGGAAGGTAAAAGTTGTGCCTTGTTTGATATTGATAAGGACTGGCCTAACGCTTAACACATACCTGATTTATAAATATGGGTTGAATGAGACCCACCTGCTGATAGGCACTTGGTGGAGAGAGGGCTATCCTCGGTAAACTGCCATCTGTTTATCACAAACAAGAAAGCAGTCACTCATGGAGACTGCTATCTTCATCGCAGTGGAAGGGTCAACACTCACATGCATCCTTTTTCTGTGGCTACGTAATAGCCCAGGAGTTAAGAATGCAGGCTTCGGAGCTGCCCAGAACTAGATTAGAATTCTGGCTCATCAGTTGCTAGCTTTGGGTGACTCAAATTTTTAAAATCTCACCTCATTTGCAACACAGGAATAATAACCTTCCATGACTGCTAGGATTGTGTGAATGTTGCTGAATAATGGCCTATGAGCTCCCCAAGGGCAGGACTCCTTGTGATTTGGGTTCCTTGCCATGGGCTTAGAAGAATGGTTGGCACATATCTGTTGAATTTTATTCATCATAATAATCTCAGTCATTCACAGCAGCTCATGTTCACGTGACTGTCTCACCAACTCTTTTTTTTTTTTTTTTTGAGTTGGAGTCTCACTCTGTCGCCCAGACTGGAGTGCAGTGGCCGCTCCCGGCCACCACACCCTCGACCTGCTGGGCTCCAGCGATCCTTCCGCCTCAGCCTTCCAAGTAGCTGGAATTACAGGCATGCGCTACCATGCCCAGCTGATTTTTTGATTTATTGTAGAGATGAGGTCCCACTGCCCAGGCGGGTCTCAAACCCGCAGGCTCAGGCAATCCACTCACCTCAGCCTCCCAAAGGCACGGGATTACAGGCTGAGCCACCGAGCCCGGCTTCACCAACTCTTATATAGAATTCCTTGGGGATTGTATGATCCATGTAACGATTCCTTACACTTTCTTTAATCAGGAGTTAGGCTCCCACCTGTGAGGTGGCCCTTCCAGAGCCTGACATTCAGTGGCGCAAGATGCTTGTAGAAACATTCACCTTCCCAAGGAATGTCGATTTTTCAGGCTAGAATTACGTTTAGTCGTTTCAAGGGTGTTTGATCCTCAAAGACCTACAGTTCTGTATTTGAGTCTCCACACATGGGCCTATGATTATTTCCTCTTCTCTTGTCTCTTTTCTTGTCATCCATTTATCAGCCATATCACCATTTGCTGCATATTAGACAGACTCACACAGATCCTGATTCAGATTCTTGAGAAGAAATTCCCGAGTTTCTCGTGTTTCTAGAGTTGTCTCATTCCCTTCCTCTACGAAGATCTTGTGCAACATCCATAAGGATGTCCTTTGCTGTTTCCCGTTTCATGAATGGACGTTTCTGTTTCAGGCTTTCATTTGGGTCTTTCTCCTGTTCAGCACTTTTATAAGTAACTTGCTATGCCACCACAGAGGTATTGTTTTAAGCTTTTTTCAAATTTCATCATCTTGCAGTCATTTCTGTATTTTACGTTTCTAACAAAACCAAACAAATACAGTTTAAAAGGTAGTTGTCAGACTCTTTGACAAACCAGGCCACATAAAAGGATTGCACTTCTTCATTTCTATCACATTTTTTATGCCGGGTGGGGTGCGGCACAAAACCCGTGGATTCTTTGGCTCGTTTCTACAATGAATTTTAGAGCAGCCAGCAAAGTTCTCAAACAAAGTTTGTTAGAGAAAAAAGAGAGAAAAGACAGGATGACATGCCAGAGTTGGCACAGGTGAAAGAAACCGCACCTTTGCTCTTTACAATAAACCTGATATACCTTCCCAAGGACTGATATGCTAAAGAAGGTGAAGCCTGGAGACCCCTTTCTGGAGACTGACTCCTCTGGGCTCTCGGTGGGAGGAGAGAAGGGGAGGAGTGATCTTTTCCTGACCACATTGTCTTTTGCAGGACACCTGTCAGGCATTTCTAAAACACAAGTTCCTCAGCTAAAAGGTGGTCTTATTATCATTTCTATGGCTTTGGCCAGTTAAGGGGTGGTCTTTTACCTTCCAACGGGAACCTGAAAGTTTCTCAGTGATTATTATGCTAAACCCTGTCTTGAAAGGTTGGGCTTTCCTAGTCTTGCATCCAGTGGCGTTTTCTTTTGATTTGCCAGGGGAGTGAGATGGGCTGCCTGCTTGGCCTGCAGTAAATATAATTTTTTAAATGTCTGAATGTTTCCTAAAACCTGCCTGTTGGAAATGTATCTATGTCTAACCTGTGCCAGTTACCCTACCTCATATTGAAACAACAAGAATGAAAAGGGAGTCCTTGAGAGAATGTTTTCACCTTGCCTTCACTTTCTAGTGTATTTCCAAAAAGTGCTTACGTGATAATAGTCACTGCAGAATCCTGTAAGTAGCAGGGTGCTTGATCCAGATTATTTGTCCATTATGGTTGCTTACCTTGCATTTTATAGGTTGAAGAACAGGGTTGTCAGTCCCATCCCCCACCCCGCTGTATATAAAAGTCTGCCAAAAGCCACTGTACTCATTTATATGAACTTGGATACCATTTCAAAGTGCACTCCTGACCACGAGTTCCCCAGACATATACTAAAAGGGCACATATGGATGCTACAGCACTAAGCTGACTTAATAACTTATAAAGTTCATCAATACAACAATGTGCTTTTGTGCTCATGCTGACTTTTGTTCTCAAACTTAAGGTTACTCCTAAGTCAGATTGTCATATCACATTAAGCCGGACTTTGCATTAAAGTTTTGAAAATAGGAGGAGGAGCACACTTTGAGCGAAAAAGAATACATTTTGGTAAGTGGAATTTGGAGACAGAGAAGCTTATCTGACTACCTAACAGGTCTTGCATAGTTGGTTCCACTGAATGGGGACAGAATAGACCACAGAAGGGCCAAGCTTCTTCCTAAAAGAGTTAACATTTCTGGAACTCCTGCTACGAGGGGGGACTCAAAAAATGAATTATTTTTTGGAGGGCGAGCCCCTGGTAGGACTGACTTCTGTAGCTAGGTAACTGTTCTAGGAACACACTGGCATCGGTGTAGCAACTAGCATTGTTGTGAGAGGCTGCCCTTAGCTTCAGTGAAATTCTTTTTTCTTTTTGGAGGTTCTTTCAAAGTGTTTGTCCATTTCATGATGGGTCACTTAGAAGCCCACCTGCCCACACCACAGTCAGTGTTCAGCAGTTTTTGACCAAAACAGCCTGACCCCAGTAGCCTACCATCCCTATTAACCTGATCTCACCCCAAGTGGCTTTTTGCTTGTTTCCCTGGATGAAAACAAAATTCTCAAAAGGAAATGTTTTGCCGATGTAGAAGAAGTGAACAAAAAAACAGCAGAAGTACTAAAAGCCCCCAAATGGACCAGTTCAAAAACTCTTCTGAGCAGTGGAAAAAGCACCAAACGGAGAGTACTTTGAAGGTGACTGAAGTTTAAGCATCAGAGAATAAATACACAATATTTTATAAATAAATTCCATGGGGGGGAAGTCCCTCCATACATGGATCTGAAAACATTCAGTGAAGTGAAAACACTATGTTCACAGTAGCCATTCCTGTAGTACTTTCTTTTCATTTTAGTTGGCACCAAAAAATCGTGTGTATTTATAGGACACAGAGCAATATATATAACGGATAATGATCAAATCAGGGCATGTCCATTGACTGCCTCAAACGTTTGTCAGTTCTTTGTGTTGGAACATTCAAATTCCTCTCTTCTAGCTTTGGAAATACAATAAATTGTTGTTGACTGTATCCATCCTGAAAGACGGTGCACAGTGAGACTCAACACCCGTTAAGGCCAAGAGATTTAATGGGTCAAACGTGGTGGCTACAGGACCTGAGGGTCAGACTGTAGCGCCGAGGCAAGGGTGCTCCAGCCTTTATGGGGGCTTGGGGCGACCTGTCAGTCGATTATTGGTCGGCTGGCAGAGCTCCATCCAGGTTGGTGGGTTTTTCGCGGGTGCAGAAAGGGGTGCGGAGGGAGAACAAAGGAAGGCACCAAGGAAGAACAAAGGAAGGCGCCGTTTCAATTGCCATTTTAGTTTGCTGGGTCGCCGTTTCCAGGAAAGGGGGGGATGTGGCTTTACTTGTGGCTTGGCAGTGGCCCTTCATTCCCACCTCTTTGCTTATACGGGAGAGGGGCAGGGTTTGTCTGTCCGGCTACTTCCTGCTGAAAATGGGCATCGGTGGGTGAGGTGGGTGAAAGGGCAAGCCACATGAGACCCCACAAGTAGGCGCCAAAAGAAAAAAATTTCATTTGGGTGGAAGTCCTGGAAGGTGCCTTGTAAGTGGAAAACGGCAAGCTGGTCCGGCCAGTCGTCAAGTGGACATGGGAAAGGGAGGAGCCAGCTGTCACGAAGAAGGTGGTCAAGAAACGCTGAGAATCTGAGTGGTATGTAGTAGGGGGTAAACTTTAAGGCAAGCATGTCTGAAATGAGAAGACAAGGTTAGAGGTTTGTAGGGTTGGGACAGTCGAGAACTGGATCTTCGGTGGGCAGGAGGTCATAATTCTGTAGGAGAAGCTGATCAATGCTTTGATTAGAGATTTTTAAAAGTTGTGACTGGAGAAACTTGATGATACATGGGAGAAAGGAGCACAGACCGAAAATGAGAATGACAGGTATGACAATAGGCAAAAGCCAGGTGAGTAGGGAGTTTTGTAATAGGCTGCCGATTTGTGAAGAATTTGCCCCTTGGAGTTGTGAGGAGAGGTGTTGTAATTTATTAATGTTTTGTTCAATGACTCCTGACACGTTAATGTAATAACAGCACCCCTCTTGGAGGAAAGGACAAGTGCCTCCCTTTTCGGCTGTTAGGAGATCTAGAGCCCGACGATTTTGGGGGCTACTTGTGCTATGCTCGTTATTTGTCTTTGTAATGATTGGAGAGACTCGGAGGTGGTGTCTAAAGCTAGTTGGATTTTGTTTTGTAAGTCTTCCATGGCCCATAGTGAGTAGTTGAGAGCCCCTCCTGATAGACCTATGGAGGTGACTGCAGAAACTAGGGACAATCCTACCATGACTGGAAGGAAGACAGCCCTCTTGCGTCGGTGTTTGGGAGTTAAGAGGGCCTGGAGGTCGGCAGTGGAGTAAAGAGAGAGCTGTGGGATCAGCGTAACAACTATACAGGAAGAGGTGAGATTGGAAGTTTGGGAGAGTGCCGTTGCACCATAAGAAGAGGGTGGGCGGGAGGAAGTGCCCATTTGTAGAGTTTATGGTGGTTGAACAGAGAGAGTTATTTGAATGGAGAATGGGGACGCTGGGCGGACCAATACAGAGGTAAGAGGAGTTGGATGCCACTTCCCAAAGTGGAGCGTGAGGTTTGGCGATGGCCTCTCCGGTGGAAGACAGGTTGAGGGTACTATTACTGTGGGGCAAGGCAGGAAGCGAACGGCAGCCAGCAAAGGTCGTTGTAATGAGGCACAAAGAAAACATTGCGAAGAAGGAAGAGAAGGGAAGGATTGGTTTAAGAAGAGGAGGGTGTGGCCTATTATGGTAAACCATGAAGGGAAATGTTGGGAGGGTAGTTGTTGAGTGCAGGCGGCAACCTTTGCGTCTTGTGATTATGTGGGATTTTCCTGGATGACAGGCAGGGAGGGGGAGTGAGCAACACGGGATACTCGAAGTTTGAGCGGCTGGCCTGGAATTGTGGAGCAAGAATAGGTCGGCGGCTCTGTGGAGGAAGGGGTAAAGGGAGGCAATTTAGCTGGTTTGAGGCAAGAAGCGTGAATCCAGGGACTGAGCTGTCCTTTGGTTATGAGCAGCCTGGCTGCCGTGGGGGTGGAGAGGACTATTTGGAAGGGTCCTTGCCTTTTCGGTTGTAAGCGAGTTCTGGTTTTTGGGTCTGAGAGGAAAACCCATTGTCCCGGGGTGAGAGACTTTGGATTATGTGTTTCTGTGGGAGCAGGCAAAAGGAGATCTTGATAATGCCAGATATTGGAACGGATGAAGGACAGGAGGGGGTAGGTTATATGAAGGGGGACGTGAGTTGGAGAGGTTGGAATACCAGGAGGAAGTGCAGGTCTGCCATGTAGGACCTCGAAGGGTGAAAGCTGAGTGGGCTTTTTAGGGAGGATGCAAACGTGGAAGAGAGCTAGGGGAAGGAGGGAGACCCAGTCCTGATGGAGTTCGAGAGAGAGTTTGCTGAGGATATCTTTTAGTGTGCAGCTAGTTCGCTCAAACTTTCCTGATGATTGTGGGTGGTAGGGAATGTGAAAGTGCCATTTGATGTTGAGGGCCGTCGTTAAAAACCGAACGACTTGTGAGGTGAATTCAGGCCCGTTATTTGACTGAAGGGAGAAGGGGACCCCGAATCGAGGGATGATGTGGTTGGCTAAGATAGATCCCCCCGTAGCAGCCCGCTTATTTGAGGTAGGATAAGCCTCGACCCACCCAGAGAAGGTGTCGACCAGGACCAGAAGGTATTTGGTGTTACGGGCGGGGGGCTCTTCCCTAGCCTGGTGAGTGGGGAATGTTTCAGGCTTTAAGGCGGTATTAGGATTTGTTCGGTGGCAAGTAGAGCATTGAGAGGAAAGGGTATGTGTGAGTCTTGTATGTTCAGGAGTAAGGTGGAAGAAAGTTTTAGGAAATGAAGTGAGAGCTGCTGGATTTGGGTGGAAAATTGAGTGTAGGTAGGGAATGAGATTGGACAATTGTGGAACTTCACCTGTATGTTCGGCTGGTGGGGAGGAGGTGTTGATGAGTATGGTAGGAAGGGGTTTTGGAGCCACTTGGCAAGCCGCCCTGTTGGTCCGCGAGTTTCCTTGGGTGATAAAAGATGAATCGACCTGGAGGGCTTTACAGTATGAGATGCCTATGGCCCTGGGAAGCAAGGAGGCTTGAAGGAGGTTGGAAATGAGCTTAGCATTTATGATGGCTGACCCTTTGGTAGTTAATAATCCCTGTTCTTGCCAGATGGCTGAGTGTGAAGTCAAAATGTGAAAGACATATTTGGAGTTGGTGTAAAGTGACAGAGTGTCCTGCCACCAGTTGGAATGCTCGAGTGACTGCTGTGAGTTCTGCTTGTTGGTTAGTGGTATTAGGCAGGAGAGGATTAGCCTCGATGACGTCAGTGGCAGAGGTGATGGCATATCCTGCCACTCGAGACCCCTCATATATGTATATATGAGCTTCCATCTGTGAACCAAACATAGGAGGGCACAGATAAAGGTCCTTCCTGAATGTGTACTGGACAGGGGAGTAGGGACTCGAGGACTTCGACGCACTCATGTATTGGGGTGTCGACAGGAGAGGAAGGGAGTCATGTGGCTGGGTGAAGGGGTGCGCAAGTTTGGAAGGAGACAGAGGGGTCTTGGACAAAGAAAATCAGAAGGAATAGTAATCCTTGTACCTGGTCTGTGGGGAATTCAGGAGAAGGGTGTGAGGCAGGTGTGGTTCCTGGAGCTTGCTTCTTATCTTACCCTAGAGAGACTGATTGAGAACTTTAAGAATTTAAGTATTAAAGTTTTTAAAAGCATAATGTTACAACAGAAAATCACAATAGTTATTGCAAAAGTTACTTATTTAGCCAAAGTGATAGTCCAAAGATTTTGGAAAAAAAACCCTCGCTTTTTTGTAACAAAGACAGTGGGGGAGGGCTAGATGAATTTTGTCTCTTTCTTTCCCCCTTGTTTAAAGGAGAAAATTCTTTTGGAGATTGTTAATTAAGAAGTTCATGTTCTGGTCTTTGAGTAGCATGTAGGCCTAGCATTAGTGTAACTGATATTAATGGTAAATTTATGGAACCTTTTTGAAGCCTGAGTGTTTATAGAATTCCTTTTACTTCTTTTCACAAACTTTTACCTACCATGTTCGATAAACTCATACCATTTTTCGACATGATTAAACCTTTTATTTTTGTTCTATACTTTCCTTAACCAGCCATTTTATTATAGAACAAAAATGTACCATATAAGATTTTTTCTTATACAATTATTTTTTCTTTTTATCCTTTTTTTACTAAAAACATACCTTATACTATCAACTTTGTTTATATTTTTTCTAACCTCAGAGCTCTAACCAAAGCAATAAGTTTATATGCAGTGGAAGGGCTTAGATAGTATCCAAAGTAGAACTATTAGGGAAATCCAAAGCTAAAGAAAAGGCACTGAAAAGCACAGTGGTGATGGCTCAGGGTAAAGAATAATACGAGTTTTAATTTTTGTCATAATGTCCCTTCCCAATAATGGAGCTGGACACGTTGGCATAACAAGGAAAGAGTGTTGAAATATTTTATCTCCCAGAACACATGGAAGTAAAGGCGTAGTGAGGGGCCTGGATATAATGCCCTGCACCACACAACCGAAAGGGGTGAAGGAAGGAGTGGACTGGGAAATTCAAGTAAAGCTGAGCATGTAGCCCCCATATCAATAACAAATGATATAACCCTGCCAGCTACTGATATTTCCACCCTAGGCTCCGTTGGTTTAATAGTATGTTCCGAAGACATTGGGGCTACCGAGCCAGGGGCGAGTCAATCCGACTGGAGCAAGCCCAAGAGATCTCCTTCTGAGATTGTGCGAGATCCCTGGTGTCCCTCATTTGCAGCAAGCCTCTGGGCCATGTGCTCTCCTCCGGCTAAGTGAACGAGGCAATCATGAGCCCAATGTCCATGCAGTTTGCATTTGGGACAGGGTTTTGCCAGTGGCGGGGCTTGACAGTCGTTGGCCATATGCCCATTTTGACGGCATCGGAAACAAACCTGGGAAGGGGCTGTGTACCCCTTCTGCTATCGACCATCTGGGGTGGAAGATTATCAGTGGTGGCTCTCCCTGCTAAAGGGTAGATAAAGGCTGAAACGTTTCCCGCTTATGTTTGTGGTCCTGCATTCTTGCCTCCTCCCGGTTGTTAAAGACTTTAAAGGCCGTGTCCAATAGTTCTAGTTGAGGGGTTTGTGGGCCCTTCTCTAATTTTTGGAGTTTATGCCTAATGTCCAGTGTCGACTGGGAGATAAAATACATAGCCAAAAGAGTTTGTGCCTCCACAGAGTTTAAATCAATATTAGTCAACTGCTGCAATGTCTCAGAGAGGCGACTTAGAAACATTGCTGGATTTTCATCTGGTCTTTGAAAAACCTCTTTTATTTTGTCCTAGTTAGCCTGTTTATTAACACCTTTTTTGTAGTTAGCTAACAGGATTTATTCATATGATCCCTTTACTTTCCTCTGGGAAGTAGGTTGATATAGTCCCAGTTTAGATATAACTTGAGAGAAATTTATCATAAGAAAACAAGAAAGAAGAATTTCTTTAACATCCTTTTGTCCCAGCCACCCCCTTGAGAAGAGACCTATTAAGCCATGTGGAAACTTGAATGGGCTTTCCAAGTACAGTGGGGAACTTGTTGCAGCTGGTAGGGCTGCCGCCAGGGGGTTATCAAGCAGTGAGGGGAAGGTGGGTGAGAAGGCTGGAGGTTGGGGTCAAGCACCGTGGCCTTTGGCACCGGCCCCTCCTCCAAAGACAAAAGAGAAAGGCTGGAGGCCAGAGTTAGGCATCTCAACTGGAGACGCCAGCCCTTCCTCCAAAGACAAAAGAGAAATACTGGAGACGGGGGTCAGGTGCCGTGGCCTTTGGCACTGGTCCCTTTTCCGAAGATAAAAGAGAAAGACTGAAGGCCAGGGTTAGGTGCCACAGCCGTAGATGCCAGCCCTTCCTTTGCAGATAAAGGTGGAGGGCGAGAAGGAGGAGAAACTGATGGAGAGTGGAATCGCAAAAGCAGACTATAGGAGGTTTATCTGCCGGGTTGAAGTTAGAGATAGAGGAGGGAGGTGGAGGCGTAAGCGGGACGGGGAAGGGAGGGGAATCTCTGCCCACTTTTTTGAATGCTCATAGAAGTTATAGAGGTCCCATATAATGTCGGGGTTTAGGGGCCTGTAGGGGCCACTCATTTTGGTTGTCTAAGCGATAGGTGGGACAGTCTTGGGTACTGAAGCAAATTAAACGCTTAGATTTAATGTCAGAAGTGAGAGAGAGTGGTGAGGTTGTCTAAGAGGCATTTGAGGGGAGAGTCGGGCTGGCAGGGTGACGAGTTTCCCATTTTAACAGCTGGGGCTGAGCAAAGCGTCCTCTGGACAGCCAGCTGTTAGGATATGAGGAGGTTGCTATAAAGCCTGTCGTCACAGAACGTTATTACAACCTGTGATTCTCCTGGAGAATCGAGGAGGTTGAGGGCAACTTGGTACCAGGATTTTTTGATGAAGAGAATGCCCAAAACTGGATGGCGGGAGGTAGCAGACTCAAAATTCCTGATTGCCGAGGGAGGGGAAAACCAGCAGGGGTCCGCTGTGGCCTTAAAGGCCTAGGCGGGGTGTGGTCCCCCCTCTCCTGGGGACGAAAGAGCTGCCGGACAATCAACGGTCAGTTTCCTCCGGTTATCTCAGGCAAGGTTTTAGGTTTTCCAGTTAGGGGCACTTACCAATCCGAGGGCTGGTGATGGTTGCAGCGCTGGCGTTCAAGAAAGTGGGCAAAGGCCTTAAGGTGTGAGTCCCGCTGGCGCCAGAACAGGGTCTTGCCTGAGGGCGAGAGGAATCCAATCCGAGTCACAGCACCAATGAAAGATGGTGGTGCACAGTGAGACTCAACATCCGTTAAGGCCAGGAGATTTAATGGTTCGAACGCAGTGGCTACAGGACCTGAGGGTCAGATTGTAGCGCCGAGGCAAGGGCGCTCCAGCCTTTATGGGGGCATGGGGCGACCTGTCAGTCGATTATTGGTCGGCTGGCAGAGCTCATCCAGGTTGGTGGGTTTTTTGAGGGCACAGAAAGGGGTGTGGAGGGATAACAAAGGAAGGCACCGAGGAAGAACAAAGGAAGGCGCCGTTTCAATTGCCATTTTAGTTTGCCGAGTCACCGTTTCCAGGAAAGGGGGGGGTGTTGGCTTTACTTGTGGCTTGGCGGTGGCCCTTCGCACCCTACCGTGCTATAAGCACTAGAACTGCATCCCTCTCTCTAACTGTGGTTTTGTACCCATTAACCAGCCTCTCTATCCTTCCCTTCCACTACTTCTCCCAGCCTCTAATGGTCACAGTTTTGCTCTCTACTTCTATGACCTTAACTTTATTTTTAGCTCCCCTGTATGAAGGAGCCGTGCAGTATTTATCTTTCTTTGCCTGACTTCACTGAATACCCTCCAGGCTCGTCTGTGTTGCTGCAAATGACAGGAATTCATTCTTTTTATGAGGGAATAATATTCTATGGTGTGTATATGCCACATTTTCTTTATCCATGTATTTGTTAAGAGAAATTTAGATTAATTCCATACCTTGACAAGTGTGAATAGTGCTGCAGTAGACATAGGAATGCAGATAATTCTTCAATATATTGATTCCTTCTTCTTTGGATAAATTCCCAGTCATGAGATTGGTGGACCATATGGTCGTTCGATTTTTAGTTTCTTGAGAAACCACCATACAGTGTGGTTCTTCAATGGCTGTACTAATTTATATTCCTACCAATACTGTCTGAGAGATCACTTTACTCTGTATCCTTGCCAGCATTCATTACTCTTTTTGCCTTTTTTCTAAAATAAGAAATCTTACAGGTTTTTTACTGTCCAGTATGGTGTTAGCTGTGAGTTTGTCATATATGGCTATTTTTCTGTGTTGCGATATATCCTTTCTGTTAGGGTGCAGACGGACTGGGTGAGGGTGGAGAGGCGCAGGGCAGAGAGGCGCGCAGCAAACCGCTGGGGCTGGCAACCCAGAGGCGCACGCCGGCAACCCAGAGATCCAAGTAGATTGCAAAGCATTGCAACATACAGAGGTGAGAGAAGAAAAGATTTATTTAAGAAAAGTTCACCGCCCACAGACAGGGAGTGAGCCTACACTGTAGGTGAGTGTGGCGTTGTAGCCCCCCAGAGTCCTGGCTTAAATCCTTCTCTTGGAGATGTTGCACGTGACTGCCGTAACTGCCGTGACTTCCTTATCGACCACCTGTGGATGTCCTGGAGAACCTGTGACACAGAGACCCATTAATGTCTGCCCACATTATCATAGCCCCTAGAGAAGGGAGTGACAAGGATTCTGATTCTCCTACACCTTCCCAAATGGCATTCCTTAGACCTGGTGGAGGGTGCACCTCCCCTTATCTCCTAGGCATTCCCAATAGGTAGCTTTGGGGGATCCTTGGCTTCTCTGTAGATTATGCCCAATTTACTGGAAGATTAAATCCCCGCTGCTCCCCCTCTGAGTAGTCATAACTTTTGTAATTATAAGTTTCATGACTTTTATGGTCCTTGCCCAATGCATGAAGTCTTAGGCCTTGTAAATTCCCTTTACTCTAGGCAAGCTTGATTGCCACTATGAGATACCTCTAATACCTGGAAGTCTGTTTCTGAAAAGACAAAGTCAGCAAAGTTAATTTTACATAAAGTGTGCATTTCTCCAAAAGCATAGCTTCTGCTTTCTCATCATTGTGTCAGGGTTTAAGAACAAGATGAAAAATGGCTTCCCACTCTCGGTCTGTCCTTTCATTTTCTTTCTTTCTTTTTTTTTTCTTTTTGAGTTGGAGTCCCACTCTGTTGCCCAGGCTGGAGTGCAGTGGCACACTCGTGAGTGTGCCAACCTACTAGGCTTCAGCAATCCTTCCAACTCAGCCTTCCAAGTAGCTGGGACTACGAGTGTGTGCTACCACACCCGGCTAATTGTTTTATTTATTGTAGAGACGAGGTCTTGCCAAGTTGCCTGGGCTGGTCTTGAACCTGTGGGCTCAGGCAATTCACTCGCCTCGGCCTCCCAAAGTGCTGGGATGACAGGCTGAGCCACTGAGCCCGGCCGAGATATACCCTTTGTATGCCTAACTTCTTGAGAGTTTTTATCATGAAGGAATATTGAATTTTATTGAATACCATTTCTTTCTGTATTGACCTGCAGTACTTTTTAATAACAAATTCGACTGCAGAATGAAAATATTTTAAGGAAGAATAGCATGCCATAATATGAACTCATAGAGACTTCCATATTAAAATCCAACAAAATCATACTGGGAGCATTTGCACTATTGCACAAGCACAGGCATCCAGAAGAATGTCTTTCTCTGGGGTGTTCTTGCTTTTGCCTTCTTCAGCTGTGTGAGAAGACTTTCAATAGTCCTCTTTCTTTTTTTTTTTTTTTTTGAGTTGGAGTCTCACTCTACCACCCAGGCTGGAGGGCGGTGGCACGCTCCTGGCCACCACAGCCTCGACCTGCTGGGCTCCATCGATCCTTCTGCCTCAGCCCACCAAAACTACAGATGCGCACTACCAAACCCAGCTATTTTTTTATTTTATTGTAGAGACGAGGTCTCGCCAAGTTGCCCAGGCTTGTCTCAAACATGCGGGCTCCCAAAGTGCTGGGATTACAGGCTGAGTCACCGAGCCCGGCCCAAGGATCCTCTTTCATCCTCAGAGTTGACAGCGGCACCCTGTGACAAGTAAAGTGGGCAGCAAAAGCCAACAGCTAGCTCCCTTGAATGCACTAATTTTCTGTTGACTTTCGTTCCCCTTTTCGTAAGACTTCCTGAGATACCGAGCACAGAAGTGAATATCAGCAGTCTAGTTCTGGGCACCCCATCAGCACATAGAGTGCATTCCTGGTTGCAGCCTGGAGCGTCACTGCTGGCTGAACTCACTTCTCCTCGCCCACCAAGGAGCCTGAAAACCACATGAGAGTGGAGAGGAGCGTGTGGCACCACTCCTTCCAGAGAGATCAGCCCCTTCACTGCACTTTACTGACTGAAGACTGTTGATTCATTTGGCCCTCAAATCTCACATATCAGAGAGTGAGATTTGGAGCGACTTCCCTGAGCTCACATAGCTGATGATAGAGGAGGGACTGGAATTCCACCTCTCCTGACTGCCAGCCCGGAATTCTTTCCATTTCCCAGTCACTCACTTATTCGTACATTCTTCTAACATTCACTGGAGGCCTACTGTGAGCAGCTGTGACTACAGAGTTGAATTAGACACAGACCCTCCACTCAAGGTCTTTACCAGGCCTGATGCCTTGGATTTCCCAGAAGGTCTGAGTTCCATCAGAAGGATGACTCCACACCAGGGCCTTCCCTCTGCCTTGGCTGGATTACACAATCACTACTGGCACTGTGCAGACCCATTTCCAGTACCCAATGTCTTCCTCATAAATGGCCTGCTCTCTGGTCTTCTGACTTTATTATTAGGGTTTTACACTCAAAAATAACATTACTGACAAATAATAGTAAGTGAACAGTACTTAAGCTCTAAAGATCAAGATATTAATACCACAGAGGGACCTCATTTTCTCTCTTGTAAAAGAAGAGAGAGAGGGAGAATTGATATGCATGTGTACAAACATATGTGTACATGTGTGTGCCTAGGAATATGATTCTCTGAGACAGAAGGAAAGAACGCTTTTGCTCTTGAATGGACCACAGTACAAGCTACAGGTATATTCTAGCCCTCACATGGCTGCAACATTCACCAGACTACCAATATTGGATAAACAGATTTTTTTCAACTGGTAATTTTTAATAATTTAGCCAGTTCGGTGGCTCAGCCTGGAATCCCGCGCCTTGAGAGGCTGAGTGAGTGGATTGCCTGAGCCCGTGGGTTCAAGACCCACCTGGGCAAGTTGGCAAGACCTCATCTCTACAATAAATCAAAAAAATTAGCCGGGCGTGGTAGCGTGTGCCTGTAGTTCCAGCTACTTGGAAGGCTGAGGTGGAAGGATCGCCAGAGCCTAGCAGTTGAGGCTGCAGTGGCCAGGAGCGGCCACTGCACTCCATTCTGGGAGACTGAGTGAGACTCCAACTCAAAAAAATTTCTTTTAATAATTTAAGTACACTTTTTGCAGTATAAGAACCCAACCTGGAGCCTTTCGTTTGACCATCAAGTATTTCCTGAGGGCCTGCTGTATTCCCAGCCTTGTATGAGGTGGAGGTTAGGGAGGCCAAGTCAGAGATCATGATCCCCAAACTTTCACTTTCATGTTGCTGTCACTCTTGTCCCGTTTGATTCTGAGGTGGAAGAGGACTGGTAATGTTATCTGTGTCACAGAGGAGGAAGTTGAGGGGCAGAGAGGTTCAGTAACTTGCCCAGGCCCTCAAGAGTAAGAGTAAGAGGTAAACTGCGGGAGGGTGAGGGGAAGACGCCCGATCTTGCCACTAAAACAGTGGTTTGGTTTGGTTTTTGTTTTGCCTTTTAACTATGCCAGATTGCCTGCCCATATATTTTAAATGCAGGAGAGATGGGGGGGGCGGAAATTGCAAATACAAAAATGTATCCTTGCAATGGAATAAATAATAACAATGAAATGAAAATGTTGCTTTATTTTAAATACTACCTGAACTGGGTCATGAATCCATCCTCTAGTCTTTCCTCCCGGGGGCATAGCTGAGTTCCTTTCCCAAATGACAGGCTGGTTGAAACACCCGTGTGAACTCGAAAGATTGCTACTGAGCTTCTCCGAAGTGATGACTTCGTGATGGGAGAGATATAAGTGACATGTTCATGGGCTTTCATAACTCTAGAGAACACTCTAAAGCTTGGAGTTTACCGCTCATCCAAACTGATTGACTTTGTCTGGAAGGCAGCCATTAGCCTCTCAAACCACAGAGGTTTGGACTATTCCATGACAGTAAGCCTAGCAGCAGAGAGCGATTAGGACACAGCATGGCTAGTTGAAAACAGGAAAGCTGAACTTCTTCTCGTCTGCAGCGCACTGCCTCGTACTGGTTTCCAGGGACTTGA
>JAPVLO010003253.1:0-24220 GCA_027257055.1 Cephalopachus bancanus
ATAGGTGACCTGGTGACTGGGCCAATCTGGGATGGGTGCCTTAGTGACTGGGGCCCCCACTGTGATACCCGTCCTAGTGACTGGCCCTCCTCAGGGATAGGTACCTAGTTGACTGGATCTCCACTGTGGTGGGGTCCCAGGGAATACCCCTCCACTGTTAGGTGTGCCCCAGTGACTGAACTTCTGTGATCAGTCCCTCAGAGACTGATTCTTCTCCTATTGTGTGTCCCAGGGACAGGCCCTCGACTGTAATGGCTGCACCAGTGACTGAACCTCCTCTATGATGGGTGCCCAGGAACAGGGCCTCATCTGAAATGGGTGTTCTAGTGATTGGCAATCCTCTCTGATCATAGCCCAGATGACTCCTCCTCTGCATAATGGGTGGCCAATTACTGGCCTCCTCTGGGCTGTGTGTCTTTTTCACTCTGTTATGTAAAGAATGCCTCAGTGATTGGCCGTCTTCTGTGATGGGTACTTCAGTGACTGACCCTCTTCTGGGATGGGCACCTCAGTGACAGGCCCATCACCTGATGGGTGCTTCAGTGACTGGTACTCCTCTGGGATGGTTGCCTCATTGACTGGCCCTCCTCAGGGAAGGATGCCTCAGTGACTGGATCTCCTTTGTGAAGGTGCCACAGTAACTGGTCCTCTTCTGTGATGAGTGCCTCAGTGAAGAGGACTCCTCTGTGATGGTAGCCCAGTGACCAGCCTCCTTGTGTGATGGGTGAAACAGTGACTGGGCCGTCACTGTTTTGCCTGCCCAGTGACTAGCTTTTCTTAGGGATGGGTGCCCTAGTAACTAGCCCTCCTCTGTGATGTGTGCCCCATTGACTGCACTTCCTCTGTGATTAGTACCCCAGTGACTGGCCCTCAAACTTTGGGTATCAGAGTGACTGGTACTCCACTATAATGATTTCTCCAATGAATGGGCCTCCACTGAAATGGGTGCCAATCTGTGATGGGTACCCCAGTGACTGGCCATCATCTGAGATGGGTATCACACTTTCTGACCCTCTTTTGTGCTGGGTGATTCAGTGATTGGCCCTCCTCTGTGATCAGTGCCCCCGTGTTTGTCCTTACTCTTAAAAGTTGCCCGAGTGACTAGCCCTTCTCTGTGATGGGTGCCTCAAAGGCTGACTCTCCTCTGTTATGGTGCCTCAATGAATGGTCCTCCTCTGTGATGGATGCCTTGGTGACTAGAATTCCTCTGTGATTGGTGCCTCAATGAATGGTCCTCCTCTGTGATGGGTGCTTTGGTGACTAGAATTTCCCCTGTGACTGGTGCCCAAGTGACTAACTATCTTCTGTGATGGGTGCTCCAGTGAAGGTCTTTCTTCTATATGGAATCCTTATGGAAAGCACTCCTAAGAAATGGGTACCTCAGTGACTCATCCTCCTCAGTGATCAGTGCCCCAGTGACTGGTCCTCCTTTGTGATCAGTGCCCCAGAGAGTGGCTTTCCTCCATAATGGATATTCTAGTAAATAAGCCTCTTCTATCATGGGAGCTCAAGTGACTGGATTTCCTGGATAATGTATGCCCCAGTGACTGACCCCCTTCTGTGATGGGTACCTCAGTGACTGGCCCTCCTCTGTGATGTGTGCCCCAGAGGCTTGCCCTCCTTCTAATAGGTGCCTGAGTGACTGGAACTCCACTAGTATGGGTGTCTAAGTAACTCACATTCCTCTGGAATGGGTCCTCAATGGCTGCACATCCTCTGTGTTGGTTGCCAATTCATATTTGATGGGTGCCTCAGTGATTGGGCCTCCTCTGTGATCAGAGCCCCTGTAACTGGGCCTCCTTCTAATGGGTTCCCAAGTGCCTTGCCTTTTTCTTGTATGGTGACTCAGTGACTTCCCCTTATGTTGGAGGGGTTCCTCAGTGGCTGGCCCTCATCTGTGATAGGTGCCTCAGTGACCCACTGTCCTCAATGATGTTGCCGCAGTAACTGGCCATCCTCTGTGATGATTGACCCAGTGAATAACCCTCCTCTGTGATGCATGCTGCAGATTCTTGCTCTCCTCCGTTATGTTTGTCTCAGTGACGAGCTCACCTCTGTGATTAGAGTCCCTGTAAGTAGTGTCCTGTGATGGTTGCCCGAAACTAGCCCTCCTCTTTAATGGGTGCTCCCTAACTGGCACACCTCTGTGGTGGGTTATTCAGTGACTGGTCCTTCCCTGGGATTAGTGCTCCAGTGAGGGGTCCTCCATTGTGATCAATGCACCAGTGACTAGCCCTCCTCCATAAAGAATACCCCAAAGACTAGCCATCTTTTTTCATAAATTCTCCAGTGAATGGCTTTCCTCTATGATTCATATCCCAGTGACTGGCGCTTCTTTGTGATGAGTGCCCCAATGACTGGCTTTCCTATGGAATAGGACCCCAGTGAATGACCTTCCTTGGTTGTGGGTGCCACCATAACCAGCCTTCCAGTGTGATGTGTGTCTCTGTGACTAGTGTTCCTACGTGAGGTGTGACTCCATCACTGGCCCTCCTCTATGATGGCTGCCGCAGTAAGTGGCCTCCTCTGTTAAGGGTGCCCCAGTGACTAGCCCTCCTTTGTGATGGATGCCCCAGTGACTGGTATTCTACTGTGATGGGTACCTTGGCGACTGTCTCTTCTCTAACTTTGGTGTCTCATTTACTGGCCCTCCTCTATGATCAGTGCTCCAGTGGCTGGTTCTGTATCATCAGAATCCCAGTGACAGGCCCTCATTGTGACTGGTATTCTAATGACCCGCTTCCTTATATGTGACTATATCCCATGATTGGCCCTCCCTCTAATGGGTCCCACAGTGACAAGGCATCCTCAGTGGTAGGTGCCTCAGTGACTGGCCCTACTCTGTGATAGATGATTCAGTGACTTTGTCTTTTCTGTGATGGTGCCCAAGTGACTGGCCCTTCTCTGCAATAGGTGTCCCAGTCATTGTTCCTCCTCCATAAAGGGAACCCCAGTATCAGGGCTTCCCTTGTGATAAGTGTCAAAATGACTGGCCCTCCTTTGTGATTGGTACCCCAGTGAATAACACTCTTCTCAGATGACTGTCCTAGTATGTGGGGCTCATCAGCAATGGATGCACCTCTTTTGTGGTGGGTACCAGAGTGTCTGGGCCTTCTCAGTAATGGGTGTCCAATGATGGGCTCTCCTTTCTGACAGATGTCATAGTGCCTGGGCTTCCTCAGTAATGGGTGAACAAGTGACTGACCCTCTTCTGTGATGGGTGCCCCAGTGACTAGTACTCTTTGATGAGTGTTCCAGTGACTGACCCTCCTATGTGATGGGATGCCTAAGTGAGAGTCAATCTTCTGTGAAGGGGGATCAGTGACTGGCTCTCTACTGTGTTGGTGCCCCAGTAACTGGTCCTCCTCTGTGATGAGTGCCTCAGTGAATAACCAACCTCTGTGATGAGTGTCCTAGTGAATACACTTCTTCTGTGATGGGTACCTCAGCAACTGCCCCTCCTCTGTGATCAGTGTGTCAATGACTTGCCCTCCTACTAATGAGGGCCCCAGAGACTGACACTCTTTTAGGATGGATGTGTCATTCATTGATTGACCCTTCTCTGGCATGGGTGCCTCATTGAGTGGGTCTCCTCTGTGATTGATGCCCCAGTGATGGGCCCTGTTCCTAATGCATGACCAATGAATCACCCTCAACTTGGATTGATGACTCATTGACTGGCCATCCTCTTGGATGCATGCCTCAGTACTGGCTTTCTGCTGTTATGGTGCCCCACTGAAAATTTCTCCTAGGTGAAGGGTGCCCCAGTGATTTGACCTCATCTTTAATTGGTGACTGGTTATTTTCTGTGATGTTTGCCTCAGTGACAGGCTCTCCTCTGAGCAGGTGCTCCAGTAACTAGGTTTTTTTCTGATATGGGTGCCCCAGTGACTTGCCCTCCTCTATAATGGTTGTCCCATAATTTGAACTCCTCAGGAATGAGTCCCCAGTGATTGTCTTTCCTATGTGTTCAGTGCTCACATGACTGTGTCTTCTTTGTGAAAAGAGACACGAAGACTTGCTCTCTTCCATAATGAGTACACTACTGAATAGCCCTCTTCTCTCATGGGTGCTCGAGTGACTCACTCTCTTCTGTGATGCATGTCCCAGTGACTAGCCCTCATATGTGATGGGTGCCCCAGTGACTGAGCCTCTTCTAGATGAGTGCCTCAGTGATTGGTCCTCCTCTGTGATTGGTGCTCCAGTGATGCCATCCTTCTAATTGGTACCCAATGACTAGCCCTCCCCTGGAATGAGTGCCTCTGTTACTGCCTCCTCTGTGATTGGTGCCCCAGTTACTGGCCCTCCTTCTAATGGTTTCCCCAGTGATTGGCTTTCCTCTGTTATGAGTGCTTCAGTGACTAGCCCACCCTGTGATAGATATTACAGTGACTGACCCTCCTCTTATTTGGTGCCCCAGTTCCTGGATCTCCCTTGTAATGGGTGCCTCAGTGACCGGTCCAACTCTGTGATGGATGCCCCAGTGACTAGACCTCCTCTGTGTGGGCTGCCCCCATGACTGGTCTGCCTCCCTGGTGGGTGATCCAAGATTGTCTCTCATCTGTTGTAACAGTGACTGAGACTTCTCCAGTATTGGCACTCCATTGACTGGGACTCCTCTGTGATTGGTGCCCCCATTGACTGGCACTCCATTGCAATGATTGTCACAGTGACTAGTCATCCTCTGTGATAGTTGTCCCAATGACTAGCTTTCCTCCATAATGGGTGCCCCAGTGACAGTGATTGGTCCCCCATGTGACTAGTCCAACTCTGTGATGGGCATCCCAATGACTTGCCCTCCTCTGTGAGAGGTGTCCTTATGACTGGCCTGCCTCTTTGATGGGTGGTCCGGTGATTGTTCCTCACCTGTTATAGGCAATCCAGTGATTGGGTCTTCTCCTTTATTGTTGCTCCAGTGACTGGACCTTCTTGGTGATGGTACCCAAGTTACTGAGATTCACCTATAATGGTTGCCACAGTGAATAGCCATCCCAATGACTAGCCTTCCTCCATAATGGGTGCCCCAGTGACAGGCCCTCCTCTGTTATGGGTCAAACAGTGGCTAACCCTCCTCTGTGTTGGGTGTCCCACTGACTAGCTCTCCTCTTTGAGGGGTGCCCCCATGACTGGTCCATCTTTGTGATGAGTGACCCAGTACTTGTCCTTCATCTGTTATAGGTCACCCAGTGACTGGGCCTCCCCTGGGATGGTTGCCTTAGTGACTGGATCTCAACTGTGATGGGTCCCCCAGTGACTGAACCTCCTCTGTGATGACTGACCAGTGATTGGGCCTCCTCTTGAAGGGTGTCCTAGTGACTGGACCCCCTCCTATTGGGTGCCCCATGGACTGGCCCTCCACTGTGATTTGTGCCCCAGTCATTAGCCTTCTTCAGTGTGGGTGCCCCAGTGACTGGCCCTCCTCACTAATGGGTAGCTAAGTGATTGACTCTCTTCTGTATTGGAGCCCAAGAGACAAGTCCACCACTGTGTTGTGTGCCCCAGTGACTGAACTTCCCCTGTGATTGGTGGCCCAGGGACTTGCCCTGCTCTGTGATCGGTGCCACAGAGACTGACCCTTCTCCTATTGAGTATCCCAGTAACTGACCCTAGAGTATGATGTGTGTACAAGTGTCTGGCCCTCCCCTGAGTTGAGAGCCCAGGGCCTGGCCTCATCTGAGAAGGGTGCCCCAGTGATTGGAACTTCTCTGTGAATGTTGCCCAAGTGACTCCCCCTTTTCAAAAGAAGTGGCCCAATTCCTGGCCCTCCTTTTGCCTGTGTGACTCCATGAACCTGCTCTGTAATGGGTGCCTCAGTGGCCCTTCTCTATGATGTGTGCCACAATGACAGGACTTTTTCTGAAATGAGTGGCTCAGTGATAGGCCCACATCCTAATGGGTGCTTCTGTGACAGGCACTCCTCTGTGATGGGTGCCTCATTGACTGGCCTTCCTCTGGGGAGGGTGCCTCAGTGTCTGGCTCTCCTTTGTGATGGTGCCCCAGTGACTGCTCCTCTTCTGTGATGGTTGCCTCAGTGACTATGACTCATCTGTGATGGAAGACCCAGTGAACAACTTTCTTAGTAATGGGTGACCCAGTGACAGTGCCTTCACTGTGATGCCTGCCCCAGTGACTGGCCCTCCTTAGTGATGGTTGCCTGTTGGGAGCCAGCCACGGAGGCCCACTGAGCATTAGGGATCAGGAAGGGCCTTGGCCCCAAGACCACTAGGATGCGTATGGGAGCTATTGACCCCCTTTCCTCCCCCTTTCTACTCAGCACTAACCAGATTAAGCTCCTGTGGGCTCAAAACATAAAAAAATCTGAGACCAGGATGAACACAAGCTAACTTTAGAAGCTCATTGCTCCCATTCTTCCTCAAACTGCAGTTTTGGCTTTCACACAAATTATAATTCAAACTTGTGTCACATCTAAGAGCCTTTAGTATTGGTCACAGGCTTCTGGGTCATGATCTTAGAATTTATTGAAGGTGTAAATTGTAGAATATAGTTTTAGAAGATAGCCATTTTGTTGAAAGAATGCGGCTGGGTTCCTTGCAGGTAGCCCACTGTGAACTTTGGACTGGGCCACATTCCAAACATTCTGGGATGGGCCACTTTTGTTTGTAAAGTAAATACTTAAGCTTCTATAGAATTGTTTAACTTGGCATAAATCAATCAGCTTGGGGTGAAAAAGGTTTATAGAATATGTCAGTCATGGATTAGGTTATCCTTTGTTATGGGATTTTAAGATTATCATATGAAAAGGGTTTAAAGGCAATCATTGATTAAGTTTTCATGGATTAAGGCTTCTGGTGGGTGGGGGACGCCCCTCCCACATCTGACTTTGTGTATAAAAGACCCATTGAAATTTCCCCAATAACACACATCGCTTCTGCACTAGACTGGAGTCCAGTCTCTTTCTTTATCTCTCTCTCTCTCTCTTTCTCTCTTCTTCCCCCCAATTGCTGACACCATCTTCAACTTTGGGGTACCCTGAACCCGGCTGGAGCTGGTCTCTGGAAAGTGCCGCCTGAACGTGGGACCTCAAAGTAAGCTTTCTCTTTCGGGAACCCTCTGTAGAGACAGGCAGAGAAGGAAGGGTGAGCAGTTGAAGAACCATGGCAGAATCATGGGCCAGAGTGCGTTTGTTCATAAGTATTCTGATATCTATTAGTATTTTGCACATATTGTCCGGTAAAGGAACCGGTTGTCTTGACTCTTGTATTTTGTATGCCTTAGCTTTATGGAATATTATCCAGGATGTTTTAACCTACAGTACAATTCCTCCAAAATTCCGGCCATAAATAAAGACACTCCCCTGCTGGCTGTAGCCTCGGTGCCTTTTAGATGATGAATTTTTCCCCAAGGGGGAAAATGGAGGAAGTGATTGGGTATCATAAATGAAAAAAATCTTGCTAGTATTGCGAAGCAACTCCTCCCATCCCCTTTACTAGAAATAAGGTGAAAACACCAAAATTCACACCTGGGTATGTGTCTCCGGCTAATGCAGGTATGCGGGGAGCCAAAAAAAGGCAGAAGAAGCAGAGATTTTACCTTGTCTTCTTGCTTTCCAGTAATTTATATGGAAGAAGGCACAGTAAATGAGGCACCTCACTGGGAGCCGCTACCATATAAATTAATTAAGGAACTTAAAGAGGCTTGTACTCGGTATGGTCCTACAGCTCCTTATACTATTACTATTATGGAACAATTTGCTACTTGGTGGATGACACCACAAGATTGGCAACAACTTGCTAAAAGCTGTTTGTCAGGAGCAGCCTATTTACTATGGAAAATGAATTTGAAGATCAGGTAAAGATCCAGAGGGCTGTTAGCCAGCAGAGGGATCCAAATCAGTTTCATATTTCTAGCATTACAGGCATGCGCTACCATGCCCGCTGTTTTTTTGATTTATTGTACAGATGAGGTCTCACTGCCCAGTCGGGTCTTGAACCTACGGGCTCAGGCAATCCACTGACCTCAACCCCCCAAAAGGGCCCGGGATTACAGGCTGAGCCACCGAACCCGGCAAGGGACGTGATATTCTTGCTCAAATGGGTATGCTTCTGTATAGTCCAGATGACAAGGTGTCAGCGCAAACGCTACAAATAGGATGCGATTCCTTAAAGGGACTTGGAAGAAACAGACAGGGCATAAAAGGACCTGTTCAGGTTGTAGAGAGGAAAGACTGGTCTGGTATTGGCTAACCCAAAGACTGAGATGGGTGGCATGAATCCTGTTGAATCAAAGGAATAGACCGGAGAAAAAATGTAAACAAAATAAAGGTTTTCACTTCCCTTGTCCTCTCCTATTCCTCCTACAACTCCAATTCCTGCCTTCCCTACTACTCTTGTTTCTTGTAATCTGTTTGTGAGCCCCTTCACCTTTATCTGGGAGGGAAGGGCAGGCGTCTACGGCCGTGGCCCTAGCTCTGACTTTCAGTTTTTCTCTTTTACCTTCGGAGAAGGGGCAGGTGCCAAAGGCCACGGCACCTGACCCCAGCCTCCAGTCTTTCTCTTTTACCTTTGGAGAAGGAGTGGGTGCCAAAGGCCATGGCACCTAACCCCAACCTCCAGACTTCTCCCCCCCTTCTCAAAGGGTTGGCTCAGACAAAAGGATGCAAAAAAATTCTTTGTTGTCTTCTTATGATAAATTTCTCTCAAGTTCAACTTTCCCAGACAGAAGTAAAGGAATCATATAAATGAATCCTGTTAGCTAACTACAAAATAGGTGTTAATAAGCAGACTAGACTGGAAGGACAAGTTCTTTTGGATGTATTTTATCTCTCAGCACGGGGAAAACCAAAAATTAGAAAAGGGCCCACAAACCCTCAACTATAACTATTGGACACAGCCTTTAAAGTCTTTAACAACTGGGAGGAGAAAAGAATGCAGGACCCAAAACATAAGATAAACTTACTGCATGCAGTCCGAGACATCAAGGGGGGAGAAGAGCTCACCATCTGCTACCTGGATATGCTGATGACCAGTGAGGAGCCCGGAAGCAGCTGAGGGACCAATACTGCTTTAAGTGTGGCTGTATCCGATGCCAAACCCAGGACAAGGTGATCTGCAACTCTTTCATCATCTGTACTGCAGAGATGCAGAAAGGGGGTTTTGGCCTGTATCCTAGTATGTCTTTGCTCAATCACAGCTGTGACCCTAACTGTTCAATTGTGTTTAATGGACACCACCTCCAGCGTACCTGCTTGCCCCTTCAATGATATAGAATAGGACTGGTCACTCATCCAGCGAGATACTGGCTTCCTGAAATGGAGAGATTGTGCTTATAACTCTAAGGTGGACTATAATGTACCTGGTGGAAGACTATATATTAGTGACTGGAATTTTAATGGCTCTACACAATGTTTATAAGGTGTCTTGTACTGGGTGTATGTTTAACTAATTGTTTAACTAATGCCTGTTACGAAGGTTTTGTTATTCTTGAGCAGCCATCTTATTTGATGATTCTTGTATAATTGTCATCTCGTTGGTATGATGCATATGGTTACAGATATTGTATGGGGCTAATGCTCCTTTAGAAAGACAGAAAAGATTTTTGGCTACTCTTAATTTTAGGAGTTACAGCTTTAATAGCTACTTTTGAGCTGTAGCATTATCTTATCTGGGGAAGTTCATACAAATACGTTTGCTGATCGGCTGTCTAAAAACGTTTCTATTGCCATAGCTATTCAGGAAATCATAGACCAGAAGTTGGAAAGTAAGGTTAGTGCTTTGGAGGAAGGAGTTTTAGCAGTAGGGCAAGAATTTGTGCCCTTTAAAAAAGAAATTGGCTCTCTAATGTCACTCTGAGTTTAAATCTGTCCATACTTGGGACAAAGTAACTTGGAATTTGGAACCATTCAGACCTGAGTATCTTACTAATTTACATCAAGAAATTCAGGCATCATTTGCTAATCAAAAATCATTAACTCTATACTCATCAATGTGGGAATTTGCGGAGCAGTGATTCTTTTGTTGCTGTGTTTACTCCCAATCATCTTCTGAGTGCTAAAGAAGAGCAATACGGAGTTTCACAGTTTTGTGCTAAAAAATAAAAAAGGTGGAGATGTTGGGAGCCGGCCACGGAGACCCACTGAGCATTAGGGATCAGGAAGGACCGTTGGCCCCAAGACCACTAGGATGCGTTTGGGAGCTATTGACCCCATTTCCCCCCCCTTTCTACTCAGCACTAACCAGATTAAGCTCCTGTGAGCTCAAAACATAGAAACTCTGAGATCGGGATGAACACAAGCTAACTTTAGAAGCTCATTGCTCCCATTCTTCCTCAAACTGCAGTTTTGGCTTTCACACAACTTATAATTTAAACTCGTCACATCTAAGAGCCTTAGTATTGGTCACAGGCTTCTGGGTCATGATCTTAGGATTTATTGAAGTGTAAATTGTAGAATATAGTTTTAGAAGGCAGCCATTTTGTTGAAAGAATGTGGCTGGGTTACTTGCAGGTAGCCCAATATGAACTTTGGACTGGGCCATATTCCAAACATTCTGGGATGGGCCATTTTCGTTTGTAAAGTAAATACTTAAGCTTCTATAGAATTGTTTAACTTGGCATAAATCAATTAGCTTAGAATGAAAAAGGTTTATAGAATATGTCAGTCACAGATTAGCTTATCCTTTGTTATGGGATTTTAAGATTATCATACAAAAAGGTTTAAAGGCAATCATTGATTAAGTTTTCATGGAGTAAGGTTTCTGGTGGGTGGGGATGCCCTTCCCACATCTGACTTTGTGTATAAAACACCTGTTGTAATTCCCAATAACACACACATCACTTCTGCACTAGACTGGAGTCCAGTTTTTTTCTTTCTCTCTTCTTCCCCCAATCGCCGATACCGTCTCCACCTTTGGTGTACCCTAAACCCAGCTGGAGCTGGTCTCTGGCAAGTGGCGCCCAACATGGAGCATCAAGGTAAGCTCTCTTTTTCTTTTTCAGGATGTATAGAACCTCACCCAGGTGCCATGGACCCCTCTGTAGAGACAGGCAGAGCAAGGAAGCATGAGTTTAAGAGCCATGATAGAATCATGGCCAGAGTGAATCTAAAGAAAGGAACATGTCTACTAGTATTTTGAACATATTGTCCGATAGAGGAACCAATTGGCTTGTCTTTTGCATTTTGTATGCCTTAGCTTTATGGAATATTATCCGAGATGCTTTAAATCCACAGCACAATTTCTCTAAAATTCTGGCCAAAAATAAAGACACCCCCTGCTGGCCGTAGCCTTGGCGCCTCCTTTAGATGATGAAGTTTTCCCTGAGGAGGGATGGAGTTGGAGGAGGAAGTGATTGGGTATCATAAGCAAAAAATCCTGGTAATGTTGCCAAGGTACCTCCTCCTATACCCTTTACTAGAAATAAGATGAGCACACTGAAATTCACACCTGGGTATGTGTCTCTGGCTAATGTAGGTATGCAGGGAGCCAAAAAAAAGGGCTGAGAAAGAGGGAGATTTTACCTTGTCTTCTTGTTTCCAGTAATTTATATGGAAGAAGGCACAGTAAACGAGGCACCTCTTTGGGAGCCGCTACCATATAAATTAATTAAGGAACTTAAAGAGGCTTGTACTTGGTATGGTCCTATGGCTCCTTATACTATTACTATTATGGAAAAATTTTGTCACTCGGTGGATGACACCACAAGATTGGCAACAACTTGCTAAAAGCTGTTTGTCAGGAGGAGCCTATTTACTATGGGAAACTGAATTTGAAGATCAGGTAAAGATCCAGAAGGCTGCTAACCAGCAGAGGGATCCAAATCAGTTTCATATTTCCAGCAATATGCTGTTAGGAAGAGGATTATATGAGTCAGTTGACCGTCAACTAATCTTATCCAAGGAAGTTTTACTCCAGGTAAATTCTTGTGCAAGTGAGGCTTGGAAGAAGTTACCTATTAATTCTACTCAGACTACCTCACTATCTGATCTTAAGCAGAAAACAGATGAAACTTACAGGAGTTTCTCTCTAGACTTACAACAGCAGTAAATAGCGTAATCTCTAATGCAGAAGCAGCAAATATCCTTATTAAACAGTTGGTTTTCGAGAATGCTAACAGTACTTGCCAAGCTTTGATTAGACCTATTAGAAGAACAGGACAATTAACTGATTATATCAGGCAGTGTGCTGATATTAACCCTGCCTTTATGCGGGGTATGGCAATAGCCATTGCCTTGAAGGGAGAAACTTATGCACAATTTGTTCAGGGAATGCAAAATGGTAACAATAGATCAAAAAAACAGCTCTGTTTTAACTTGTTATAACTGTGGGCAGCCTGGCCATATTAGTAGGAACTGACCAGCTAAACAAGGGTTTCAGGAAGCTCTGATGCAACAGCCTAATGAGAGCTCTCAACCAAAGTCTCTGTGTCCTAGGTGTCAGAAAGGATTTCATTGGGTTAGGGATTGAAAATCAAGATTTCATAAAAATGGCACTCTGTTAACTAAACAATGATCTACAGTGCCAATTCGGGAAACAGGCAGAGGGGCTGGCCCCAGCTCCAAGTAACAATAGGGGCAGCTTCCAGCATGAACCCGTTTGTTCCCTTTGTCCCATCTCAGAACTCATCAGAGCCACCCCAGGGAGCACAGGACTGGACCTCTGTTCCTCCACCACAACCATATTAACTCCAGATGTTCCAGTTACCCCAATTCCAATGGGAGTGAAGGGCCCTCTCCCGGATGGAATAGTGGGTATAATATTAGGAAGAAGTTCCTTGTCTCTACACAGAGTTTCTGTGATTCCTGGAGTGGTGGACTCTGACTACACAGGGGATATCCAGGTACTTGTTGCTCCCCCTAGCAAAACCGTACAATTTCACGAAGGTCAAAGAATACTCAGTTACTACTCTTTCCCTATCATAGAATGGGGAAGTCTCTAACCGATAAGCCCAGGGGTGACTCTGGATTGGCTCAAGCAATTTCCCTTTTTGGGTTCAGGAAATTACTAACTCCAGACCTCTAAAAGATTTATATATTCAGGGAGTTAAAATTAAAGGTCTGCTAGATACAGGGGCTGATGTTTCTTGTATTGCTGGGAAAGACTGGCCGTCTTCCTGGCCAACACAAGTAGCCCCATCAGGACGCATTGGTATTGGTCAAGCACCCTCTGTAGCCAAAAGTTCTCAAATCTTATATTGGACAGATAACGAAACTTCAGGAACCTTTTGTCCCTACATCATTCTTTCCATCCCCATTACACTTTGGGAAACATATTCGTCCTCAAATGGGCATGCTTCTGTATAGTCCAGATGACAAGGTGTCAGTGCCAATGCTACAAATAGGATGTGATCCCTTAAAGGGGGTTGGAAGGAACAGACAGGGCATAAAAAGGGCCTGTTCAGGTTACAGAGAGGAAAGACCAGTCTGGTATTGGCTTTTCAAATTTGTCCCAGGGGCCATTGTTCCTGGGGCTGCTGATCCCATTACCTGGAAAGAGGTAAACCAGTTTGGGTGGTACAATGGCCCATGCCCTCGGAGAAACTTAAGGCAGCAAGAAAATTAGTTCAATAGCAGTTGGAGGCTGGCCATATAGAGCCTTCTACCAGTCCCTTTGGGAAAACTCCTATGTTTGTTATAAAAAAAATCTGGAAAATGGAGACTTTTACAGATCTAAGAGCCATTAATGCCACAATGGAGGCTAAGGTTGCATTGCAGCCCAGGCTGTCATCTCTGGTTGCTATTCCTGCTGATTATAACATCATAGTTATTGATCTACAGGATTGCTTTTTTTCTATACCTTTAAGTTCTCAAGACTGTAAAAGATTTGCATTTAGTTTACCTTCTCATAATTTAAAGCAGCCGTCCAGAGGTATCAGTGGAAGGTCCTGCCCAAGGTATGAAAAACAGCCTACCTTGTGCCAGAGGTGTGTAGATGCAGCCTTGCAGGATATAAAAACAAATATCCTAATCTTTTTTAATTCATTACATGGATGATATTTTATTGACTCGTGCAGATCGTGCTCACTTGCATAATGTTTTGAATGAAACAGTAACAGCATTGGCTAATTGTGGTTTGAAAATTTCTCCTGAAAAAATTCAAACCAACCCGCCCTTTACTTATCTTGGCTGAGTGTTAAACACTCAAACTGTGAGTCATCAACCTCTACAATTAAGGAAGAATCATTTGGTTACCTTAAATGATTTTCAGAAATTATTAGGAGATATTAATTGGCTGAGATCTTATTTACAAGTCACTACTGCAGATTTAAAGCCTCTTTTTGATATACTGCAGGGGGGTCCCTCACCCACTTGTAAAAGAGTCTTAACACCCAAGGCAAAAGAGGCCTTAACTCTCGTGGAAAAGACCATTGAGTCCCAAAGGATGAAAAGAGTAAGTTATGATATACCACGGGGAAATTTAAATTTTGTTGGCTACTTTCATACCCCAACAGGGTGCTTGTGGCAGGAAGGACCTATGGAATGGTTACATTTACCAGTTTCTCTAAAAAAGTTTTAGCATCTTATCCATACTTAGTAGCTTTGCTATTAATCAAAGGAAGACAGAGAAGTGTGGAATTGTTTGGAAAAGATGTGGATAATATCATCATCCCATATGACAAAACTCAGTTTCAAACCTTGTTGCAAACTAATGATGATTGGCAAGTGACTTTGATTGATTTTAGAGGACAAATTTTGTTTCATTTGCCTGGAAATCCATTGTTGCAGTTTGTGAAATGTAATCCTATAATTATTCCCCATGCATGTTCCTTAGTCCCCCCCGAGGGAGCAGTATTGGTTTTTACTGATGGCTCTTCTAATGGTAAAGCAGTGGCAGTAATTAATGACAAACCTCATGTTTTAAGTACTTCAGAGACTTCAGCACAGTAAAACAGAATTAAGAGCTGTCTTATATGCCTTTACAGCTCTAAAAGACAAGCGATTTAACTTGTATACTGATTCTCGTTATGTTCAAGGGCTGTTTCCTCATATTGAGACAGCAACTATTCCTATTAGTAAAACCACAATTTTGGAATTGCTTATACAACTGCAAAAAATTTATTCATGTTAGAAAAGAGCAATTTTTCTTTGGCCATGTCAGATCTCATTCCGCCTTCCCGGGGCCTCTACATGAGGGTAACCAATTGGCTGATAATTTAACAAAACCTGCCATCTATGCAACTTTGGAGACAGAGGCAGTCACTCAAGCTCAACTATCTCATAATATTCATCATCAAAATGCACTGTTTTATGTTATGAATTTTAGATATCTAGGGAAACAGCAAGGCAGATTGTCAAGAATTGTCCAGCATGTCCTACTTTTGTTAATGTTCCAGCAGGAGTTAATCCATGAGGATTAAAACCTAATGTATTATGGCAAATGGATGTAACTCATGTACCTACATTTGGAAAATTGTCTTATGTGCATGTTACTGTGCATACGTTTTCTCACCTTATTTTAGCCTCAGCAAGAACTGGAGGAGCTTACAAGGACGTGATGCAACATTTATTTTTTTGTTTCTCACAATTAGGTATGCCAAAACAACTTAAGACTGACAATGGTCCTGCATATACATCAAAATCTTTTCAACAGTTTTGTTCTCAATTTAATATTTTTCATTCTACAGGAATTCCTTATAACCCACAGGGGCAAGCCATAGTTGAAAGAGCCCATCAAACTTTAAAAAATCAAATATATAAATTACAATAGGGGAGTTTAGGTATAGTTCTCCTCATCATGTTTTAAATCATGCTTTATTTGTTATAAACCATTTTAAAATTTTGGGTGCTTCAGGCAATTCAGCTATGGCTAGACACTGGAACCCAGAAGGAAATGTTAAACCTATGGTAAAATGGAAGGATCTTCTCACAGGCCAATGGAGAGGGCCTGATATATTACTAGCCAGTGGGAGAGGATATGCTTGCATATTTCCACAGCATGCATCAACTCCTGTTTGGATTCCTGATAGACTCATTCAAAATGCCCCGCTAACCCAAAGACTGAGATGGGTGGCATGAATCCTGTTGAATAAAAGAAATAGACCAGAGAAAAATGTAAAAAAAAAAGGGTTTTTCACTTCCTTTGTCCTCTCCTATTCTTCCTACAACTCCAATTCCTGCCTTCCTACTACTCTTGTTTCTTGTAATCTGTTCTGTGAGTCCTTTTGCCTTTATCTGGGGGAAGGGCAGGTGTCTACGGCCGTGGTGCCTAGCTCTGACTTTCAGTCTTTCTCTTTTACCTTTGGAGAAGGGGCAGGTGCCAAAGGCCACGGCACCTAACCCCAGCCTCCAGTCTTCCTCTTTTACCTTCGGAGAAGTGGTGGGTGCCAAAGGCCATGGCACCTAACCCCAACCTCCAGACTTCCCACCCCCCTTCTCAAAGAGGTGGCTTGGACAAAAAAATGTTAAAAATTCTTCTTTGTTGTCTTCTTATGATAAATTTTTCTCAAGTTCAACTTTTCCAGATGGAAGTAAGGGAATCATATAAGTGAATCCTGTTAGCTAACCACAAAATAGGTGTTAATAAGCAGACTAGACTGGAAGGACAAGTACTTTTGGATGTATTTTATCTCTCAGCACTGGCATAAACCAAAAATTAGAAAAGGGCCCACAAACCCCTCAACTATAACTATTGGACACAGCCTTTAAAGTCTTTAACAACTGGGAGGAGAAAAGAATGCAGGACCCAAAACATAAGATAAACTTACTGCATGCAGTCTGAGACATCGAGGTGGGAGAAGACCCCACCATCTGCTATCTGGATATGCTGATGACCAATGAGGAGTGCCAGAAGCAACTGAGGGACCAATACTGCTTTAAGTGTGACTGTATCCGATGCCAAACCCAGGACAAGGTGATCTGCAACTCTTTCATCATCTGTACTGCAGAGATGCAGAAAGTGGGTGTTGGCCTGTATCCTAGTATGTCTTTGCTCAATCACAGCTGTGACCCTAACTGCTCAATTGTGTTTAATGGACACCACCTCTCAGCATATCTGCTTGCCCCTTCAATGATATGGAAAAGGACTGGTCACTCATCCAGTGAGATACTGGCTTCCTGAAATGGAGAGACTGTGCTTATAACTCTAAGGTGGACTATACTGTACCTGGTGAAAGACTATATATTTGTGACTGGGTTTTAATGGCTCTACACAATGTTTATAAGGTGTCTTGTACTGGTGTATGTTTAACTAATTGTTTAACTAATGCCTGTTACGAAGGTTTTTTATTCTTGAGCAGCCATCTTATTTGATGATTCTTGTATAATTGTCATCTCGTTGGTATGATGCATATGGTTACAGATATTGTATGAGGCTAATGCTCTTTTAGAAAGAAAAAAGATTTTTGGCTACTCTTAATTTTAGGAGTTACAGCTTTAATAGCTACTTTTGAGCTGTAGCATTATCTAGGGAAGTTCATACAAATACGTTTGCTGATCGGCTGTCTAAAAACGTTTCTATTGCCATAGCTATTCAGGAAAACATAACCAGAAGTTGGAAAGTAAGGTTAGTGCTTTGGAGGAAGGAGTTTTAAATAGGGCAAGAATTTGTGACCTTAAAAAAGAAATTGGCTCTCTAATGTCACTCTGAGTTTAAATCTGTCCATACTTGGGACAAAGTAACTTGGGAATTTGGAACCCTTCAGACCTGAGTATAGACCTTACTAAATTACATCAAGAAATTCAGGCATCATTTGCTAATCAAAAATCATTAACCTTTTACTCATCAATGTGGGAATTTGCGGAGCAGTGATTCTTTTGTTGCTGTGTTTACTCCCAATCATCTTCTGAGTGCTAAAAAAGGGCAATACGGAGTTTCATGGTTTCATGCTAAAAAATAAAAAAAGGGGGAGATGTTGGGAGCTGGCCACGGAGGCCCCCTGAGTATTAGGGATCAGAAAGGGCCGTTGACCCCAAGACCACTAGGATGCGTATGGGAGCTATTGACCCCATTTCCTCCCCCCCTTTTTACTCAGCACTAACCAGATTAAACTCCTGTGAGCTCAAAACATAAAAACTCTGAGACCGGGATGAACACAAACTAACTTTAGAAGCTCATTGCTCCCATTCTTCCTCAAACTGCAGTTTTGGCTTTCACACAAATTATAATTCAAACTCGTGTAACATCTAAGAGCCTTAGTATTGGTCACAGGCTTCTGAGTCATGGTCTTAGGATTTATTGAAGGTGTAAATTGTAGAATATAGTTTTAGAAGACAACCATTTTGTTGAAAGAATGCGACTGGGTTCCTTGCAGGTAGCCCACTGTGAACTTTGGACTGGGCCACATTCCAAACATTCTGGGATGGACCACTTTTGTTTGTAAAGTAAATACTTAAGCTTCTATAGAATTGTTTAACTTGGCATAAATCAATCAGCTTAGGATGAAAAAGTTTTATAGAATATGTCAGCCATGGATTAGGTTATCCTTTGTTATGGGATTTTAAGATTATCATATGAAAAGGGTTTAAAGGCAATCATTGATTAAGTTTTCATGGATTAAGGTTTCTGGTGGGTGGGGGATGCCCCTCCCACATCTGACTTTGTGTATAAAAGACCCATTGTAATTCCCAATAACACACATCGCTTCTGCACTAGACTGGAGTCCAGTCTCTTTCTTTCTCTCTCTCTCTCTCTTTCTCTCTTCTACCCCCAATCGCCGATGCCGTCTCCATATTTGGGGTACCCTGAACCCAGCTGGAGCTGGTCTCCAGCAGTTGCCCTTGTGACTAACCTTCCTCTGTGATGTGTGCCCCAGTGACTGCATATCCTCTGTAATGAGTAACCCAGTGACTGTCCCTCAAACTACTAGGTGTCAGAATTGCTCCACTATAGGGTCCTCCAGGAACTGGAACTCCACTGAAATGGGTGCCCAGGGGCAGGACATGATCTGTGAGGGGTGCCCCAGTGACTGGGCCCCTTCTAGGATATGATCCTCAATGACCAGCCCTCCTCTGTGGTGAGTGTCTCACTTTTTGATCCTCCTCTGTGCTGGGTGGTCAGTGCCCCAGTAATTGACCTTATTCCTAATGCATACCTCAGCGACTGGCCTTCTTCTGCAATGGGTGCCTCTGTAATTGACCACTATCTCTGTGTTGGGTGCCTCAGTGACAGGACCTCCTCTGTGATGGGTTCCTTAATCACTGACTCTCCTCTGTGATGGTGAATCAATAAATGGTACTCTTCTGTGATGGGTACCTCAGTGGCTAGCATTCCTTTGTGATGGGTGCTCCACTGACTAGCCATCTTCTGTGATAGGTACCCCAGTGACTGGTTCTCCTCTATATTGGATTCCCCATGAAAGGCACTCCTATGGGATGGGTACCTCTGTGACTAGTCCCCTCTGTGATCATGCCCCAGTGACTGGCCCTATTTTGTGATCAGTGCCCCAGTGACTAGCTTTCTTCCATTATGGATCCTCTAGTGAAAACCCTCTTCTATCATGGGAGTTCCAGTGTCTGGCTTTCCTCTGTGATGAATGTTCAAATGACTAGCAATCCTTTGTGATGCCTGCTCCAATCACTGTTGTTGCCCCAGTGACTTGCCTTCCTCTTAATGTGTGCCCTAGTGACTGGAACTCCACTGCTATCAGTGCCTCAGTGACTAAACCTCCTCTGGGATGGGTGCTGCAGTGACTACATCTCCTCTGTGATGGTTGACAAAGTTACTGGCCCTCATATTTGATCTGTACCTCAGTGAATGGGCCTCTTTTGTGATTGGTGGTCCGGTGATTGGCCCTCCTACTAATTGGTTCCACAATGCAAGTCCCTGCCTCTGTGACTTACCATTTTGTAAGATTGCTCTTCAGTGACTGGCACACCTCTGTGATGCATGTCTCAGTCATGGGCTCTGCTCTGTGATGGTGCCCAAGTGACTGGTCCTCTTCTGCATTGTTCTACCCAGTGACTAGCCCTCCTCTGTGATGGGTATTGACTGTCCTCTGTGATGTTTGTCCCAGTGATTGGCTCACATCTGTGAAAGGTTCTGAGGTAAGTAGATTTCCTCTGTGATGGATGTCACAGTGACTGGTCCTCCTTTGTGATTGGTGTACCAGTGAGTAGCCCACTTACATCATTGATTCTTCAGTGAATGTCTCTCCTCCATAATGGATGCCCTAGTAACAAACCCACTTATATCATGGATTCTTCAGTGAATGTCTCTCCTCTATGATGCATTTTCCAGTGATTGGCCCTCCTTCATGATGGGTGTCCCAGTAACTTGTCCTCATCCTTTGGGTGCCTGAGTAACTGTCCCTCCACTGTGATGGAATCCCCTGTGACTAGACCTCCTCTCTGGTGCGTGCCCAGATATATGGCCTGATCTGTGGCGGGTATCCCAGTAACTGGCACTCCTCTCTGAAAGATGCCACAGTGGCTGCCCCTCTTCCTAATGTGTGTTCCAGTAATAGGATCCCCTATGGGATGTGTACCTCAATGACAAGCCCTTCTCTGTCATTGAGGTAGGAGGGCATTGGTGCCTCATTGATGGCCCTCCTCTTGGATGTATGCCTCAGTAAATGGCTCTTCACTCTGATGGTTCCCCAGTGACTATTCCTCCTCTGTGATGGGTGCCTCAGTTTCTGGTCCTTCTCTTTGCTAGTTGCCACAATTCCTGGCCATTTTTTGTGATGGGTTCCCCAGTGACTGGCTCTTTTCTGGTTTTGGTGGCACAGTACCTACCTGTGTAATGGGTGCCACAGTTACTAGCCATCCAATGTGATGTGTGTTCCAGTGACTCGCTTTCCTCTGTGTGGTGTGCCTCTATCACTGGCCCTCCTCTGTATTGGCTGCCCCAGTAAGTGACTTGATCTGTTAAGGGTGCTCCAGTGACTGCTCCTTTTCTGTTGGGTGCCCAGTGATTAGCCCTTTCTTTTTCATGGGTGTCCCAGTGATTGGTCTTCTACTGTAATGGGTACCTCAATAACTGTTCCTCCTCTATGTTTGGTGCCTCATTCACTGGGCCTCCTCTGTGATCAGTGCTCCAGTGACTGACTGTTCTCTGTAATCAGAATCCCAGTGACTGGCCCTCATCTGTGGTTGATATCCCAGTGACTGGCCCTTATATGTGATCTGTACCCCATGATTGACCCTCCTTCTAATGGGTGCACAGTGACAAGGCCTTCTCTGTGATAGGTACTTCATTGACTGGTCCTACTCTGTAATACATATCTCAGTGGCTTGGTCTTCTCTGTGATGAGTGCCCAAGTGAATAGCACTCATCTGTTATGGGTGTCCTAGTCACTGATCCTTTCCCATAATGTGGGCTCCAGTATCCTGTAATTGTTACCCAAGTGACTGACTCTCCACTGTGATTGGTACTCCAGTGAATAACACTCTTCTGTTATGGATGTCCTAGTACTTGGGCCTCCTTGGTAATGGGTGACCCATTGATTCCCCTCCTCTGTGGGATTGGTCCTACAATGACTGGACCTCCTCAGTAATGAGAGCTCCAGTGACTGGCCCTCCTGTGTGATAGACACCCCAGTACCAGGACTTTCTCAATAATGGGTGCACCAGTGACTGGTCCTCTTCTGTGATGGGTGCCAGAACGAGCAATCCTCTGATGGGGGCTCCAGTGACTGGCCCTCCTTTAGAATGTGTGCCTCAGTAAAATCAGTCCTCTGTGACTGGCTGTCCACTGTGATGGTGCTTCTGTAACTGCTCCTCCTCTGTGATGGGTGCCTCAGTGAATATACTTCTTCTGTGATGGGTACCTCAGTGACTGCCCCTCCTCTTTGATCAGTGCCTCAATTATTTGTCCTCCTCCTAATGAGTGTCCCTTTGACAGACACTCCTTTGGGATGGATGCTTCAGTGATTGGTCCCCCTTTGGCATGGGTGCCTCATTGAGTGGCCCTCCTCTTTGATTGGCATTGGTGCCTCATTGACTGCCCCTCCTCTTGTATTTATGCCTCAGTAAATAAATCTCCACTCTGATGGTGCCCCAGCGACTATTCCTCTTCTGTGGTGGGTGCCCTAGTGACTTGCCCTCTTCTTTAATTGGTGCCCCAGTGACTGACTCTCCTCTGTGATGTTTATCTCAGTGACTGGCTCTCCTCTGTGATGGGTGTCCCAGTAACTAGGCTTTTCTATTATGGGTGCCCCAGTGACTGGCATTCCTCTACAATGGTTGCCCCATGATTTTAATTCCTTTCTTCTAATTGCTGCTCCAGTGACTGGCCCTCTTCTAAGATGGGTGCTTCAGTCTCTGTGATGGGTTCCCCAGTGACTGGACCTCCTCTGAGAAAGATTCCTCAGTTCCTGGTCCTCCTCTGTTATGGGTGCCTCAATGACTGGTTGTCCTCTGTGATTGTGCACCAATCACCTATTCTCCTCTATGATGGGTGCTGCAGTAACTAACATTCTTCTGTGATGGGTGCCACAGTGACAAGTCTTCTTTTGTGACGGGTGCCCCAGTGACTGACCCCCCTCTATAATGGGTTCTGCATGACAGAACCCATTATATGATGGGTACCTCAGTGACAGGCCATCCTCTGTGACGGGTGCCCCAGTGACTGGCCCTCCTTTGTGATCAGTGCCCCAATGAGTGGTTTTCCTCCATAATGGATCCTCTAGTGAATAACCCTTTTCTATCATTGGAACTCAACTAACTGGCTATCCTTCATGATGGATGTCTCAATGATTAGCCCTCTTCTGTGATGGGTACCTCAGTGACTGGTCCTCCTCTTTGACTGGTCCCCCAGTGACTTGCCCTTCTCCTAATGGGTGTCCCAGTGACAGAAACTTTGCTGGTATGGGTGCCTAAATCACTTACCTTCCTCTGGGACAGGTGCCTCAGTGACTACATCCTCTGTGATGGTTGCAAGAGTGACTGGCCCTCATGTTTGCTGACACCTCAGTGACTGGGCCTCTTCTAAAATGAGTGTTCCATAACTGGCATGCCTCTATGATGGGTTACACAGTGATTGGCCCTTACCTGGGATTAGTGCCCCAGTGACTGGCTTCCTTTGTGATCAGTGCCCCAGAAACTAACCATTCTCCCTAATGAGTGTCATAAAGGCTAGCCCTCTTCTATCATAAGTTCTTCAGGGAATGGCTCCCCTCTATAATGCATGTCCCAGTGACTGGCCCTTCTTTGTGATGGATGCCCAAGTGACTGATTGTCTGATAGGATGGATGCCCCAGTGAATGATCTTCCTCTGTCGTGGGTGTCACAGTGAGTAGCCTTCCAGTGTGATGTTTGTCCCGGTGACTAGCTCTCCTCTGTGACTCTGTAAGAAGTGCCTCCATCACTGGCCTCCTCTTTGATGGCTGCCCCCTTAAGTGGCCTCCTCTGTTAATGGTTTTCCAGTGATTGTCCCTCTTCTGTGTTGGGTTCCCAGTGACAAGTCTTCCTTTTTTTTTTTTTTTTTTTTGAGTTGGAGTCTCACTCTGTCGCCCAGACTGGAGTGCAGTGGCCACTTCTGGCCACCGCAGCCTTGACCTGCTGGGCTCCGGCGATCCTTCCGCCTCAGCCTTCCAAGTAGCCAGAATTACAGGCATGCACTACCACGCCCGGCTGATTTTTTAATTTTTATTGTAGAGATGAGGTCTTGCTGCCCAGGTGGGTCTCGAACCCGCGGGCTCAGGCAATCCACTCACCTCAGCCTCCCAAAGGCGTGGGATTACAGACTGAGCCACCGAGCCCGGCCGAGTCTTCCTTTTTGATGAGTACCCCAGTGACTGACCTACTGTGATGGATATCTCAATAACTGTGTGTCCTCTATATTGGGTGCCTAGTTGACTGGTCCTCCTCTGTGATTGCTGGTCTGTGACTTGCTCTTCTCTGCAATCAGAGTCCCAGTGACTGGTCCTCATCTGTGATTGGTATCTCAGTGACTGGCCCTTATATGTGATCTGTTCCCCATGATTGACTTTCCTTCTATGGGGTGCCACAGTGACAAGGCCTCCTGTGTGATGGGTGTCTAATTCACTGGCCTTACTCTGTGATAGATGCCTCAGTGACTTGGTCTTTTCTGTAATGTGTGCCCAAGAGACTGGCCCTTCTCTGTGATAGGTGTTCCAGTCACTGATCCTCCTTTATAAAGGGGGCCCCAGTATCATGGCTTCCCTTGTGATAGATGCCCAAATGACTGACCCTCCTCTGTGATTGGGGCCCCAATAACACTCTTCTGTGATAGGTGTCCTAGTATGTTGGCCTCCTCAGTAGTGGGTGCCCCAGTGGCTACCCTCTTTGCTGATAGGTGCCACAGTGACAGGGCCTCCTCAGTAATGAGTGTGCCAGTGACTGTTCCTCCTGTGTGATACATGCCCCAGT
>JAPVLO010003254.1:0-18501 GCA_027257055.1 Cephalopachus bancanus
TTTTTTTTTTGAGTTGGAGTCTCACTCTGTCGCCAGACTGGAGTGCAGGGGCCCGCTCCCGCCACCGCAGCCTCAACCTGCTGGGCTCCGGCGATCCTTCCACCTCAGCCTTCCAAGTAGCCAGAATTACAGGCACGCGCTACCATGCCCGGCTGATTTTTTGATTTATTGTAGAGATGAGGTCTCACTGCCCAAGCGAGTCTTGAACCCGCGGGCTCAGGCAATCCACTCACCTCAGCCTCCCAAAGGTGCGGGATTACAGACTGAGCCACTGAACCTGGCTAACTTGCTTTTTAAAAGTCTAGTCAACAGGTGTTGCAGACTTTTATGGGGATATATGTAAGCATCTTTGGTTTAGAGTATTTGCATAAGATATAAACAATACATTATAAAAGGATTTTCTTTGTCATGAGTTGTGTGCTAAAGGATTATAAGAGAAGTACAGCATATCTTGATTTTTGTGCCTTCTGTGTATGTGATTTCAGTTATATATAGAATCTGTTGTGATGAAAGAAATTTTGGGTTTCTCCGAAGTTCAGGTTTAAAATGGTGACTTACTGGTAATAGGATTTCACCACCCGATGAAAGCAGCTTAATATAGTTAATGTAATTTTTATTTATGACATAAAGTTTATTAGCATTTTATCATAGATAAAAGTTTTGATGCTATGAATCTTTATCCATATTTACTGATAATAGGTCTTTAGAAGAGAGGCTTCAAATTTATGAAGAAATTAGTAAGCAGCATCCAGAGCAATTTCACCTAGAAGATTACCTTTGAATCTTGTCCCAGGTAATATTAGGATGTTTTGTGTAATACTAATAATTGTTTTTCACAATTACTCATGTTATTTGTATTTTAAAAACTTATTTCTGGTTTAGAGTTTACATCCACGTCAGTCTTAGATGTGAGAATAACCAGTTATGAATTTATTATGCATATGTTAAATAGAATGTTATATTTCATTCTATAGCTAAATGTTGATTTTAAATATATGAAGTTACCTATATAAAATTGCTGTTCTTTTTTTTAAATTTTAAATTACAATTTAGGGTTAGGTATACAACTGTTGATTATGCAGGTACCCTTGTTGATGAGGTATGCCTCTTCCTGCCCTAGCAGTTTGCAACTGCCAATCCCACCCCCCTTCCCCCTTTCAGTTTCCCACTACTGCCAATCCCTTATAGTATTATAATAATTGCTCAAGGGGCCCCTTATGAGTGAAAACATACGGTACTCTCTTCTATGTTTCTGTGATAGATCACTGAGTATCCATGGAAGTTGCTGTGAAGTCCATATGTTTGTCCTTCTTTATGGCTGCATAATATTCCATTGTATATATATACCACATTTTTTTAATCCAGTTCAGCTTCAATGGGGAACATGGTTGGTTCCATGTTTTTTCTGTTGTGAATAGAGCTGGAACAAACATGTGTGTGCAGGTATCTTTTTTGTAGAATGATTTGCGTTCCTCCAGGTGTATTCCCAGTAGGAGAATTGCTGGGTCAATTTCTGGTTCTTTCAGAAATCCCCACGCTGTCTTCCAAAGAGATTGCACTAGTTTGCATTCCTACCAGCAGTGTAGAAGCGTTCCTTTTTGTCTGCATCCTTTCCAGCATCTCTTTTTTTTAATCATGGCCATTCTTACTGGGGTTAGGTGGTATCTCAGTGTGGTTTTGATTTGCATTTCTCTGATGATGAGTGAGGTTGAGCACTTTTTTTTTGAGTTGGATTCTCACTCTGTCACCGAGACTTGAGTGCAGTGGCCGCTCCCGGGCCCCCACAGCCTCGACCTGCTGGGCTCCGGTGATCCTTCCGCCTCAGCCTTCCAAGTAGCTGGAATTACAGGCATGCGCTACCACGCCCACCTGAATTTTTGATTTATTGTAGAGATGAGGTCTCGCTGCCCAGGGGGGTCTCGAACCGCGGGCTCAGGCAATCCACTCACCTCAGCCTCCCAAAGGCGTGGGATTACAGGCTGAGCCACCGACCCCAGCAGGGTGGATGATTTTTGAGATGTATTTTTTGATCCAACTTGCTAAAATCTTGTTGAGAATTTTAGCACCTATGTTCATCAAGGATATTGGTCTGTAGTTCTCTTACTGTGTTGGATCTTTACCTGGTGTGGATATCAATGTGATGTTAGCTTTGTAAAATGATTTGGGGAGAATTCCATCCTTCTCAATTGCCTGGAATACTTTCAATAGGATTGGTATCAGCTCTTCCTTGTATATTTTGTAGAATTCTGCTGGAAAGCCATCTGGTTCAGGGCTTTTTTTTGTAGGTAGTTTTCATATGACAGAGTCAATTTCCTGGGTTGTTACTGGTGTATTAAGTGTCTCAATGTCTTCTTGTTTCAACCTGGGGAGGTTGTGTGATGTCAGAAAGTCTTACATTTCATTTGGGTTATCAAGTTTGTTTCCATATAGGTATACATAGTAATCTCTGATTATCTTTTGTATTTCTTCGGGATCAGTTGTGATTTGATCTTTTGTATTTCTGATTGTGTTTATTTGGGCTTTTTCTCTCTTTTTCTTAGTCATTCTTGCTAGGGGTTTATCAGTCTTGCTAATTTGTTTTGTTGATGTTTTCTGTGATATTTTTGTCTTCTGTGTCCCATATTTGGGTTCATAATTCGGTGATTTGGAATCTTCTGTTAAAGTTGGAGTTTTGATGGTCTTCTTTTACTAGCTCCCTTAGGTGATTTGTTAGGCTCTCCACTTGTGATCCTTCTGTTTTCTTGATGTGTGCTCGTAGAGATATAAATTCCCCTCTTAGAACTGATTTCATGGCATCCCAAAGTGTTGGTTAGATGTTTCTTCATTTTCATTTGTTTCCAGGAATCTTTTGATTTCAGCGTTGACCCAGAAATTGTTAGGCATCATGCTGTTTAGTGTCCATGTCTTTGTGGGCTTTGGGGAAATTTTTTTGGTGTTGATATTTATTTTTATTTCACTGTGGTCTGGGAATGTGCATGGCAAGATTTCAACCTTATGGAATTTTTTTAAATGCTTGATTTATGACCAAGGATGTGATCAATCTTGGAGTATGTTATGTGGTGATGAGTAGAATGTATATCTAGGGCTGTTAGTGGGGATTCAAATCCCCTGCTATAATTGTGTTAGAGTCAATATCTTTTTTGAGTTTACTTAGTAGTTGCTTTATAAATGCTGGTGCTCCTGGGTTGGGTAGCATATATGTTTAGGATGGATATTTTTTGTTGATGGATTTAACCTTATATCATTATGTAGTGTCCTTCTGCATCTTTAAAAATATTTGATAGCTTGAAGGTTGTTTTGTCTGATATCAAGATCGCAACTCCTGCCTTCTTTTGTGATCCGTTTTCCATCCTTTAACTTTTAATCTGTGCATCCCTTGTAGTGAGCTGAGTCTCCTGGATGCAGCAAGTAATTGGGTCATGGTTTTTTATCCAGTTTGCCATTCTGTGTCTTTTCAGTGTGTATTTAGTCCGTTCACTTTCAGGCTGATTATTGAAATGTGATTGTTTATCCCTGTCATGAGGTTCTTATAAAGTTTTTTCTTTGCTTTTTTTCTTTTGGCGTTGGGGTTGATATTTGTGTGTATTTTCAAGTTTCTTGTTGTGCTGTATTCTCTGTTGATTCTCTGCTCTGCTGTTCTCTTGGGAAGTTGTGGTCATTTTTTTTTTTTTCTTCTGTGCTTACTACCTTTTTAAGTGTCTTCTGTAGAGCTGGTCTGGAAGCTGCATAATCTCTTAGAGATTGGATGTTTGGGAAGGATTTTAATTCTCCATCACTGATGAAGCTGAGCTTGGCTGGATAGGAAATTCTTGGTTGAAATTGTTTGTCTTTGAGGACTTTGAATATAGGGCTCCAGTCCCTTCTTGCTTATAGTGTTTCTGCTGATAGGTCTGCTGCTATTCTGATTGGTTTTCCCCAGTAGGTAGTCTGACCTTTCTCTCTTGCTGCCTTTAGGATTTTTTCTTTTGTGCTTTGTGTAGGCAAATTACTATGTGACTGGGGGTTGGTCTTCTCATTTGATGTCTTGTGGGGGTTTTCTGTATCTCTTGTGCTTGGCTGGTCACATCTCTGGTGTGATGGGGAAAGTTTTCTTGAATTTCCTCCTGGAATGTTTGCTCCAAGTTGTTCTCCATTTCCCTTTCTTCTCAGGTGTAGGTTCGACCTCTTGATATAATCGTACATCTCTTGTAAGCTTTGTTCTTTCTTTCTGAGTCTTCTTTCTGTGTTTTTTACAGATTGGGTTAATTCCATGTTCTGGTCTTCAAGTTCTGAGATTCTTTCATCATCTAGATTAATTCTGCTTTCCATGCTTGTCATCTTGTTATTTATTTCCTGGATGAAATTTTTTATTGCCAAAATCTCTGTTACAAGTTCTTTCAGTGTTGCATCTTGTCTTTCTTGAATCTTATTTACTCTTTCCATTCATTGCCTAATCCTTGTCGTATTATTCTGAGGTCAGTCGTTGGTGACTTCCATTGTTTGGTCACCAAGATCTTTTTCAGGAGTTTTGTCTTTGGTACACTTGAAATTGCCTGTGGTCTTCCTTTGGTGTTTTCTCATTTGTGACATATCTCTTATTTTTCTCTTTAGTTCTGTTACTCAGTGTCAGTGGGAGAGGCTTTCCCTTCTCATGTTTGCTCAGTCCTCTATTCTTCCCTGATCTGGGTTCTGGATTTGTTCTATTTTGAAATAGCACGGTGGATGGGAAGCTTTGTTGTCTCTTGTAGTTTTTGAAATTTGACTAAAGTAGGGGATGGGGCACTAGGATTCAGATACTACTTGCAAATGACAATGTTCACTTATTGTGGTGTGTATTCCCTGAGACCCACTCCCCACCACCACTGTATATGACAGTGCAAAGCAGAAACCAATGCAAAAAACAACTGAACACACACACGTAGACATATATACACACACATCCCAAAATAAAGTGTAATAACAGCACAGTGTAACAACAACAACAAAAAAAACCCCCAAGAAAACTAAACACACACACACATGCCTAGCACAAAGTGAACAGAGAAGAAAAACAGACTGGGGGGGAAAGGAATTCAGATCAAACCCTCTCACATATATTAACACACACCTTAAACTATAAAAAATGAAAATAAAAAAATCCAGAAGAACAAAAACAAACCAATAACAGCAACAAAATTGAAAGATGAAACACTCAATCATTCATATACACACATAAAAAGAAAAAAAAAAAAAAAAAAGAAGAAAGGAACAGAGGAAAAAAAAATTTTGGGGGGGGATGCAGATCAGACCCTCACATACACATTCATGCACAAAGGAAAAATATTCAAAAAATAGATGAAATAATAAAGAATTTTTAAAAATTTTAAAAAAATTAAAGAAAAACCCTGCCCTCTTGTGGCAGGCTCTGTAATTGTTCCTCTAATCAGGTCTATCCTGCACAGCCACCTCTTTCACTCTCTTCTCTGTGTCTGGGGCAGGGGCAGAGGAGGTGGGTAGGGCTGCAGACCTCCCCTCCCACTCTCGTATGGTCAGGAAGATCTCTCATGGCGTGGTGCAGGGTTGTCGCTTCCCCAGGTATGAACTTGCAGGGTGTATCCTAGCCAGGCCTATCCTGGAATGGAGTTTTCCTATTGCAACTGACTCCAGGCTCCGCCTGGCTTTGTTGTCTCATAGTTGTGGCCCAGCTATGTGGGTCTGAGTTCAGAGGATTGCTGGGGAGGAGGAGGTTTGGGTCAGTCCCGGATTCACTACTGATCTCTTTGGAGTCTTTCCTTGCCCTTTTCTGGCCACACCCTTTGTCCTGAGGTTGGATCAGGGTAGGGAGTGGGGCCCTTGGAACTCAGCACTCGAGTCTCTCCGAACTTTGTGCTTTCAGAATATTCCCTCTGAGTCACGATCAGTTCCTGAGTAGTTGATCCGCCAGTCACAGAGATCGGGTCCGTTGCTGCATGGTGAGCAGGTTGGAGCATTTTCCTCCCCCGCCTTCAAGATGGTGTTGGGGTACCTCTCTTGTCCTCTCCGGTGGGACTTTGCCTCTAGACTCTCTCTGCAGCCCCTGCTGCCAGTGCCCTGCCAGGCACTGAAGTGGCCAGGCAAAGCCTGGAGCCAGCAGTCTCTCCTGCCATTGTGAGGGAGAGCCTGGGGCAACAGTCTCTCCCCACTGCTTTTCACAGGGAAACTTCTGTCCCTTTAAAAAAATAATGGCCCTGGGCTTCTGCAACCTCGGAAGAGCCAGGGACCAAGCAGAGAAGCTGCAGCACCAGCTTCTCCAGGGCCCTGGCCACTTGCTCTGGAGCCCCCACTTAGTCTCTCCCAATTTTTTTCCCAGGGAGGGTTTGTTGATTTAAAAAAAAAAAAAAAAAAAGCAAAAGAAAATGACTCTGGGATTTTGCATCCCCGGGAAAATTTTTAGGGTCCAAGCCCAGCAGCTGTGGTACCAGTCGCTGCACCAGGAGACCCCCGGCCGCTAGCTCCCTAGCCCTCACTCATCAGCCACTCACTCGCTCATACTGGGATTCTCATAGTCCAACTGGCTCGGCCGCCATCTTCCTGATCCTCTATAGTAGACAAAAATAAAATTGCTGTTCTTAAATTGACCTTATGGAGGGAGAGAGTAAATGATAGATACCAGAGGCAGGAAGGGGTGTGTGGGTGGAGGAATGAAGAGAGGTTGGCTAATGAATATAAACATACAGTTAGAAGGAATAAGTTCCAGTGTTCAATAGCAAAGTTGACTAGTTAACAACAATGTAGTGTATATTTCAAAATAGCCAGAAGAGAGGACTTGACATGTTCCCAGCACATAGAGAGGACAAATGATCAAAGTGGTGTACTAAGTACCCTGACTTGATCATTATACAAGAAAACAAGAATTTTTTTTTAGAGGGTGGGCGCCTTATAGTACAGGCTTCTCATGCTATAGGAACCCATGGGCATCAGTGTACCAGCTAGCATTGTTGTGAGAGGCTGCATTTGGCTTCAGTGACTTTCTTTTGGAGATTGTTTCCACATGTTTGTCCATTTCATGATGGCTGATTTAACACTGCCGTGAGTATTCAGCAATTTTTGACCCAAAATGGCATGGCTCCTGTGTTGTACCCTCCCTGTTAACCCATTCTTGCCCTGAACAATTTTGTTTTTGTTTCCCTGAATGAAAAAAGTACTCAAAGGGAAACATTTTGCCAGTGTGGAAGAAGTGAAACAATTGGTAGAAGCACTAAAATCGACAAGTTCTTAAACTGTTTTGAGCAGTGGAAAAAATATCTCAGTACTTATATTGCATCAAACTAAGAGTACTTTGAAGGTGACTGAACTTTGAACATCTAAGAATAAATACACAATTTTTATAAATAAATTTCAGATTTTTGGGGGGCCTACCTTGTACATTCTGTGTATGTAACAAAATATGACATGTACTTGGTAAATATGTACATGGAAAACTGCTTTTATGTGACTTTTAAAAAAATACCATATTTATAAAGTAAATTAAATTATATAGAGTTGATAACAAATAATATGTGGTATTATGATTTAAATGGTAGAAACTTTGAAGTTTTCTATCTTCTTTTTAGAGCATAAATTTTAAAAAAAGTTGTGGGCTCTTTGTGCCCACCAGTGTTTAAGATAAGAACATCCTCATTCTCTTTGAAGGCCTCTCTTCTCAGAGTTAACTCTTTCCTGAATTTTGCTTTTTTACCATGCCATTACTCTTGTTTATAGCGCTCTTTGTATTTTGTATCCCTAAAAACAAAAACAAATTGCTTTTATACTTTATGGAAGTTGGAGTACTAGGTTACATATTTTGTGATTTGCTTCTGTTGTACAATAGTATATTCGTGGCCTTGAAAAGTTATTATATGTAGCTGAACTGATTTGTTTTGAGGTTATTTAGGAGTTAGAGTTTATATTAGCTCTTCAGCTAGTTAATATCTTTGTTGATGGCTTTATAAAAAGTGTGTTTTTGTGCAGTGGCGGGGAGCGGCCACTGCACTCCAGTCTGGGTGACAGAGTGAGACTCCGACTCAAAAAAAAAAAAAAAAAAAAAACGTGTTTTTGTTGAAGTCTTTAGTTGTAGTTGTAAGTGCTATAGATTATGATTATGATTTTGATATAAATCAGACTCTAGAAATTCAATAATGTAAGAGTATTCTAGGATAGTGGAAGTCTGCTGGAGTATATTTTCTAATGTATCCTCATTTATAGTGGAAAATATTTAAGTTATAATTTCATTTTAACATTAAAAATTCTCAGTTGACTAACTTGAGAAATTTATTAAAATACCTCTTAGAAATGTACTGGATTAGACAATAGATAGGAATTTATTTAAAAAGTTTATTTTTTGTTGGTGCATTTCATTTCCACAGTGATGAATAGTGTTCTTCTGATCCTCCCTTTTTTGTTTTGGTTTTGTAGAATATAGAGAGTAGATTTGCCTGCTGTTTTCCAGGGAACATAAGTTCAGGTGGATATTAGTAGGCTTGGTGAATAGGGTGTTGGTATACTGAGTTTTTTTTTTTCAGTCAAGTAAGTTTGGGAAACTGGGTGAAGTACAGTTATCATGTTTCTACAGGACTTTTCAGAACTGGTTTTTTTTGGGGGGGTTGGAATCTCACTCTGTCGCCCAGGCTGGAGTGCAGTGGCTTGCTCACAGCTATTGCAGCCTCAACCTGCTGGGCTCAGGGAATCCTTCTGCCTCAACCTTGCAAGTAGCTGGAACTACAGGCACGCACTACCATGCCTGGCTAATTTTTTTTGCTTTTTTGTAGAGACGAGGTCTCGCTGGCCCGCCAAGTTGCCCAGGCTGGTCCCAAACTCCTGGGCTCAGGCAATCCTTTTGCCTTGGCCTCCTAGCATGCTGGGTTTACAGGCTTGGGCCACTGTGCCCAGCCTCAGAACTTTTAATATATGCTTTATGAATTTCCAAGATGAGCGTACATTGTAGGGAGAATTTTTTTCCCTAATAAAAGTGTTTTATGGACACTGCTTAGGCTGTCTTCCTCCTTCTCCTCCTTTAAAAAAAATAACCTTTTTGTAATAAAATTTATATACCATAAAATGTATCATTTTAGTATGTTCATAGTGGTGTGCAACTGTCATCACTGTCTACTTTTAGAAATTTTTCATTACTGCAAAAAGAAACCATTAGCAATCACTCCCCTGACCCTCCCCCCCAGTCCCTGGCAGTCACCAGTTTACTTTGTATACCTGTGGACTTGACTATGTGGGGACATTTCAGATAAGTGGAATCATACCGTGTTTGACCGTTAAATGTCTGAGTTTCCTCCTTTTATTAGTCTTCAGGGATATCTTGTGTTTCACAGTGTGGGTGGGAATAGTTTCTTAGTTGGGAGCTTTAAAATGTGTCCACATGCCTCTTAGGAAAGAAAGAGACCTCATTTAGCTTTAAGATTACATAGAAGATTTCTTTGTTCTCTTTTTTCCCCTTTGGAACATGGGCCTTCAGATTTACACTGCCTAGATTTATTTCCATAGTTAATAAAGTTTGCAAAAAGTTCTCAGTATGTGACTGTACATGGTAGGAAATATATTTTTACTGAAAGAGTCTGGAACAACTGTTGATTGTAAAGTGTGATTTCGGTTAAAGTGGAATCCTCTTAGACCCTCCAGGTCATTTTGTCTTTGAAATGTTAAAAGAATCTTTTTACAAGGTAGGTTTCAGTGGAGGGGTCTGATGGCACAGGCTTTGAGCAGCATTACTGTTGAGTTTCTGACATACATATATTGACAAAGCTCTAGTGAATATTTATGAAATTATGCAAATACTTAATTGTATCTGTTCAAAAACTGAATGTTTCATGACTTTTTTTTCCTTTCTATAAATGTTTATATGCGAAAAGAAAGGCATCTTAACATTATCAAAAGCAATAAGATCTTTTTTCAAAAACATGATGGAACTTGAGAATGTAAGGTGAAAATTTTGAAAAAGACTTTCTGGTTTTTAGATAAAAGGCTTTTTACCTACAGTGTAGTGGAGAAATTTCCTAACACCCTAAAATATTAAGTGCTCTGAAAATAATTCAGGGGTAAATCTACTTTTCAAGATAACTATTTTAATTCATCATGTCTACTCACTGGCTGAGGGATAGAGAGAGGGACACAAATAATCCAGAATATTAAACATGGAATACTAATTAAGTTTTGCTCCATTATTTAGAATGGATTTCTGGTGAATCAAAAGCAGTTTGATCTTTTGTTTATGCAAATTATTTTAGCATGATTTTTGGAACTTCATGCTACATTTCTGGATAAGATTTAAGCATGGTATGTATGCAGTCAAGTAACGTGTTATGTGAGCAGTAATGCTATGCAGGTCCATAAAGACATTAATGGTCTTCCCCCCCCAAAATAAAGATTGGGGGTAATAAAGAAGTATAAAATAACTAGGAAGAAGTTGATTTGTTTTTGTGGAAATGTTTTTCTTGTATCTCAAGAGAAAAATTATGAGATGATACATAATTGATTTGAGAATATGGTGTGTGAGCTGTGTGTAAGCTTCTTGTTTAGATGATACGTTTGTACATTTCTAAATTAGTAAGGTTGGTAAGAGAAGTCCTTTTTCTGCCTGATTTCCTGGATACTAAGTTTGCTTCCTTAAAGACACCATTGTTATCAGTTGATGGTGTATTCTTCCAGAAATACATTGTACATATACAAGCAGAAATATGTGTGGGAAGTTTGTATACAGCTTTCCTTTTTTGTCCATCCTTTTTGCTTGGATTGCTGTGCACCTGTGTTTTTTTTTTCACTTAACCCTATTTGGAGATCAGTCCTAGATCAGTACATAAGGAGCTTCCTCATACCTGCACAGTCTCAATAAATCAAATTTGCCAGTCTGATCTGACTATTCCAAGAATGTTGACCAAGAAGGTGAAGTTTATAGTAGCTTCTGACATGAAGATAAAATGCTTCTTTTCTCAGTAGGTAATTGAAAGTATGGAAAACACAGTCTTAACTAAAGAAATATAATAGCTGACAGATATTAGGGAAGATAATGATTGACATTTATCAAGTGATTACTATGTGCCAGGCACTGTTTAGTGCTATACACTCACCTTGTTTGAACCATACGAGAGTACTCTTGAGGCAGTGATGGTGTTACCCTTCATTTTACAGTGGTGAAACTGAGGTATTTAGTAGACAAGTTATTTGTCCAAGGTCACACACAAAGTAAGTGGAGGAATATTTCTAAGAAACAGCATCTTTTACTGTCTACTACAATATTGTTAACTTTTGCTTTTTACCAAAGGAATGCTGGAAAGATTTTATCTCTGAAACAAAGTTTTTGTTGTCTTGGAGTGTAGATTAGAAATTATTTGAAAACAATCTTATAGTTAATTGAGTTACCTTTTTCTTTCACATTTTTATGATATCTAATTATATTGAGTATGCAAGTTTTGTTCAACATGGCCATTCACAACAAATAAAAAGAACCACTTTGGGTTGTTAGGTTTTGTTGTGCAATGTTGTGATTCATAAAGAAACCTTAGGAGGTAATAATTGCAGTTTTCTTACTTTAGGTTAAATCATTCATGACATATTTGTATCTATTTTTTTCAAATAATTAGGTAAATCCGTGTCATTTTGGATTTACTGTCAAAATGTTCATATATCTTTGTGTTTAAAATTAAAATGGTTTTAACGTTTTCTGCTTTCAAAGAGTGATGCCAAACATTGTTTGTAAAGCAATTACAGAATTACTTACTCGATGTTGCAAATAGGGGAGAGAGATATATATATATATATATATATATATACACATATATATATATACACACACATATATATATTCACACACACACATATATATATATATATACTTTAAAATATATATATGTATCTATTTATATATATATATATTTTTTTTTTTGAGTTGGAGTCTCACTCTTTCGCCCAGACTAGAGTGCAGTGGCATACTCCTGGCCACCGCAGCCTCGACCTGCTGGGCTCCAGCGATCCTTCTGCCTCAGCCTTCCAAGTAGCTGGAACCACAGGCGCGCACTACCACACCCGGCTAATTTTTTTTTTTTTTATTGATTGTAGAGATGAGGTCTCGCCAAGTTGCCCAGGTGGGTCTCGAACCCATGGGCTCAGGCTGTCCACTCACCTCAGCCTCTCAAAGCGCGGGATTACAGGCTGAGCCACCCAGCCCAGTTTATTTATTTTAACTCTAGTGTTAATGCCCCAGGGCCCAGTCTTATGAGTGACATACATTTGCTTTACTTTTATTGTTGTTCACACTCATTGGAATGAAGTTCTATAAGTTCAAGATTTAAAAAAAAAGTTTTAACCACTGTCATATCCCTGACGCCTAGACAGTGCCCACCATGTAGTAGGTGCTTGATACGTGACTGTGGAATGAATGTCTGTTAAAGAAAATGACAAGGTTACTTGGGAAAACATTTGTAAACACCAAGTTAGTGTTTAAAAAAGATCTGCTACCACTTGAATATAGTGCTAGTTACAGTAGTCTGTTGCAGAGTGCTTTATAAGTTTCTGCAGGGTTTTAAGAGGTAGATAGCAGAACTGAGTCTGTGCTAGTCAGTGAGATATTAGGAAAGACTCTTGCTATTGTGGCTACATTCAGAATAGATAGTAGGTTACTTTTACTTTCAAAACTGCATAATCATTTTGTTTACCTACCTTTTGAAGTATTCCTTGAAGATACTTTAAAACTAAATCGAGGAAGAAATATAGTTGCCAACTGAGCTATTTGGCGTTACTGTTTGTAGGTGGTAACAAGAAATAATGCAGATTGTTTTTTTGGGTTTATAAATTGTATAAGGGGATAATTGTTTCTGAGGGAACTTTATTTTATTTAGAAAATCATTTTAAAGATTGTTTGCATCAATTGAAGTATAACAAAATACACTTTTGTTTCTAGGTGAAAAATTTAGAGAACTAATGGATGAGTTCCTGAGGGTTAACTTCAGTAAAGGCTGCCCACCCTTGTTTACTACTTTGAAATCTTTATATTACAATACAGAAAAGGTAAAATTTGGTATTTATTCAGTTTTGCTATAGACTTTTTACTAACTTAATATGGAAAGATGTCCGTGTAAAATAATATGCTATGGTTTAATCATGTTATATGCTTTAGTAGGGTTACTTTCTTTACTTTCAGTCTAATAATGGATGCACTGAAAATATATGCCTGTAATATAAGTAATATTAAAGGAAATGTCAGTGTGTGAAATTTCCAAGTAATGGGTTTATAAAACATTAAGATTATAAAGTTTGTTTATTTTTATTGGGTATTCTTTTATTAGAATTTAAAATTTGATGTTGTTACCAGAGGTTTACAGTTAACCAGTGCATGTTTATCTATTATAATATGATTATGGATTTTTAAATTTGTTAAGCATGCTTTTAAAGTTAGAGCTTGGATGATTGAGTTAGTGCAACAGTAAAATGACATTTGGGCTATAGAATACAAATTACTAGTTAGGCTACATTTTTATAAATATAGTTTTAGCTAGTTTTTGAATAAAGGGAATGTGTTTCTGCTTTTTAAAATTAGAAAATAGGCACTTAAATCCTGGTCTTAAGTTAGAAAGATCATTAGATAATTAAAAGTTAATAGAAAGCAAGTTATGCTCTTATTTTCAAGTGTTGTTTCTTATCTATTAAGTTCTAGAATCTTGTGTTTTTTTCCTGTGGTCAGAATTTTTTGTTTTTGTTTTTAGTCGGGGTCTCACTCTATCACCCAGGCTAGAGTGCATTGGCGTGACCATGGCTCACCACAACCTCAAACTCCTGGGCTCAGGCAATCCTTCTGCCTCAGCCTCCTGAGAAGCTGGTACTACAGGTGCACACCACCATGTTTGGCTGATTATTTTTTTTTTTTTTAGAGACAAAGTCTCACTGTGTTGCCTAGGCTAGCCTCAAACTCCTGGGCTCAAGCAGTCCTCCTGCCTAGGCCTGCAAAAGTGCTGGGATTATAGGAGTAAGCCACTGTGCCTGGCCAGAGTTTTTGAAAGATGCTAGTGGCTAAGGAAAAGATCTCACTAGAAATGCCAAAAGATTTTTAGTTAAATCTCCATCACTTAATATTTATTTAGCTTTGACCTATACATAATACTTTGTAAATGAACAATAGTTGTGAAACAAGTGTCAGTGATAGGTGTAAGTGATTGGCACTTTTCTCCCTGTGGCGGCAGGTTTCATAAACAAAAGAAACAATTGACTGGGCGTTATACCTTATGCCTCAACATCTTGGGAGGCTAAGGTGAGAGGATTGCTTGAGGATGGGAGTTTGAGACCAGGCTTGGCAACATAGTAAGACCTCCATATTAACTAACTAACTACTGATGATATTTACTACTCAATTAGTAAAACGTGTCATTTACAGTAAGTCCCCTATATATGAACAAATTCTATTCCAAGAGTGTGTTTGTAAGTCCAATTTGTTCATAAGTCCAACAAAGTTAGTGTGGTACCCAACTAAAACATGTTAGTGTATACCAGCTACATCACCACTGCTTTTATTCTTGCTTCTGGACATCCTGGGCTTGAAATAAAGATACCGTACCCTATACAGTACTGTATAGTAAAGTACACAAAAGCACAACTATATAGAGGTTGCACGCATGTGACAATGTATGCCAGGCACATGAACTAACTTATGTAACTGGATATGCAAACGCATATTTGCATCTTTGAAAGTTTGCAACTTGAAGGTTTGTATGTAGGGAACTTACTGTATATTTATTTTAAAATCTTAGGATTCTTTAATGTGTGTGTATGCTTTATTTGATTGCAGTGGTTTTGCTATCAATTTTTTGAGAAATAGTGATTGATTGATGTGATTGACCCAGTGCCTACCAGTAGTTTCTGCAGGTTACTTAACATTGGCCAAAATTCTTCTCTTGTTCTTTTTGGTCAGGGTGACAAAGAAGAAAGGTGAGGTGAAATATCAGAAATAATAAAAGTATTATATATGTGAATTAGAATACATCTTTTATAACAGTCTTGCAATAATTACTGACTATAGTGGTCATTAAAGGGTTTGTTTCTCTTACGCTGTCACTGAACTTTCCCAGGCTTCCTACGTTTTCACAGGCATAGGCTTTTTACTTAAACAAAATATTCAATATTGACCCAAAGTTACCATCATAAAGGGTTAAGCATTTGTTGGTGTTTTATATAAAACATGAAAATTGCATTTTTGAGGAAGACACTGAGAATGCACTAATTCATATAGAAATCATCTCTTTAGTGGTAATTTTAAAGCAAGCAGCAGGAATGTTTACTGAGTACTTTGGAGAAATGAGTTAAACTGCAGAAAATTTAGTTCAAGTTCTATGAATTTTGTATAGTGAGAAAAATTTGCAAGTCTAGGAAATGTTTCTCAAATAATTTTGCTACACGTATTTGTGGTTACTCATGAGAGTATTTTAAAAATGACATTTCTGACCACCAGTGAGACCTCTTCTTAGCTATTAGCTGCATTTTAATTCTAGGGGAAAGATTTCAAGGAGGTGAAATCTGATAAATATTATGATTTTGTAAGCTTCCAAATCTTAAAGAATAATTCATGTTGATAGCATGAAAATGAAATTGTCTTTTGAAGTTAGCTCAGGATGTAGTATCATTGTAAGAAAAGTGTTTTTTAAGGTCTCTAGTATTTTAATTTTTTTTTTTTTAGCAAACTAGAGTTTGGATATAGTGGAAAGCAATGCATGGTCAGACGAGTTTGATAAGGTTTTTTAAAAACACCTTGAAATGTTATTTTTATGTATTGAGAAACATGGTAAATTTCAGTGTTAGATAAAGCATAGGTAGATATTTGAAATAACAATCACTTTATTATAGTTTTGTCAGTGAGTTTTTGGGGAATCTTAGTTTAAAAAATTTTGTTAAGAAAATATTTCCCCAACTTTCTTTTCTTTGATGTTGAAATAGTCGTCTCTAAACTGTAAACTAATACTTAGTTTTCTCCTTTTATAAAATCCATTTTAATAGAAAATACATAGCCTTTTAAAATTAGATTTTGTTAAAGTTAATATTAAATATTGCGTTTTGTTAACTATTTGAATACAGGCATGCTGGCCATAATAGATAACTTACTGAGGTTCCATACAACTGCTTACTTGTTTTGAAAAGTATTTTTAGGCTGGGCTTGGTGGTTTAGCCTGTAATTGCAGCACTTTGAGAGGCTGAGATGGGTAGATTGCTTGAGCCCGTGGGTTTGAGACTATCCTGGGCAACATGACAAGACCTCGTCTCTACAATAAATTAAAAAAAAATTAGCTGGGCGTGGTAGCGTGCACCTGTAGTTCTAGCTACTTGGAAGGCTGAGTTGGAAGGATCACTGGAGCCCAGCAGATCGAGGCTGCGGTGGCCGGGAGTGGCCACTGCACTCCAGCCTGGGCGACAGAGTAAGACTCTGACTCAAAAACGCAAAAAAAAAAAAAAGTACTTGTCGCTTTCAATAACGACTCTCACACGATTCTTCTGCAAGCTGCTTTTAATCCCAGGTTACTACATCGTTCTTCTTCTCTCTTTCTCCTATTCGTGACCTTAAATCTAGTATCTCTGCCAATCAATTAAGGTAACGCAGCACGGCCCGTAAGAGAGGATTGTATGCTGATATCCTTTAGTTGCCTTATCAGGGCTTGTTTTGTCTTGTGGTCTGGCTGCTTCAGGCACCATGCTAGGGCTGAGGCGCTCCACAAGTACTTTTAAAAATAAACCAATCTTTGATTAAGGCTTCTGTGTTTTGGGTTATCTCTTACTATTACATTTATATTTATAATCATTGTGTAATTACATCTAGGAAAGTAGAGCATAAAATTTACCTATTTAAGGTGTGCAGTTCAATGATTTTTTAGCATATTCACAGTTATGCAACCATCACTGCAATATAATATTAGAAAATTTTTATCATCCTCCAGAGTAACTCCATATCCTTTAGCTATGATTCTCCCAGCCCTCCCATCTCTCAGCTCTAGGCACCCACCAGCTTACTTTATGTCTATGGATTTCCCAGTCTGGATGGACATTTTATATAAATGGAATCATCCAATATATGCAGTTCGACAATTAGGTTTACGAATCATTCTAGAAAAAGTACTACCTACCTCATTGCTGAATATCACTACGGTCCCCTTTGAAGTACTACTCCCCTTGGAAAGCTATGCACCAATGTCAGAGCCTAGGCCACCTGTCAAGGCAGTTTTAGAACTCTTTTTCTGGAATGGCCATCAGAGCTGTCGTCATTATTTGTTGAGGTTTGACAGTTAAGTCTGCAAACTTGCCATCATGGGCTTACATTGGCAGCACTGTGCAAATAACTGTATTGGAACACCCTTCCTACTTACCTGATCTGGCCTCCAGTGACTTTTTTCTTTACCTGAAGATAAAGGAAATATTCAAAGGAAGACATATGATGACATTCAGGACATCTAGGATAGTATGATAACAGCTCTGATGGCCACTCCAGAAAGAGTTTCAAAATCGCTTTGATGAATTGCTTTAATTTTTAGACCTCATGTGACCTTTTTGGGTCTAGCTTCTTTAACTTAGTATTTTCATTTTAGTAGCATTAATCAGTATTTCATTCCCCATTATGGCCAAATATTCCATTGTATGGATATACCACATTGCTTGTTTTTATCTTTTGGTTATTATGAATAATACTGCTGTGAACATTCATGTACAAATTTCTGTATAGATGTGTTTGTTTTCATTTCTCTCAGGTGTATACTTGGGATTAGAATTGCTGGGCAAATGGGTGTTTGAATTTTTAAATAACTGTCAGCCTCTTTCCAAAGTTCTTTCAGCATTTTACATTCCTATATATAGTATATGTATGAGGGTTCCAGTTTCTGCACATTCTTGTCAACACTTGTTATTATCTCATTTAATTATGGCCATCAAAGTGGGTGTGAAGTGATAAATTCTTGTGCTTTTGTTTTGCGTTTCCCTGATTATTGTCGATATAAAGAATCTTTTATGTGCTTATTGGCCATTGTATAGATTTGGACAAATGCTGTTCAGATCCTTTGACTACTTTTTAATGGGGATGTTTTTTATTGAGTTGTAAGATGTTTTTAAAAAATATATTCTGGACACAAAACCTTTTATCAGATACAAGATTTGAAAATATTTGCTACCCTTCTGTGTGTTGTCTTTTTACTTTTCTGATTAAGTATCATTTGATGCATAGAAGTTTTAAATTTTATTAAGTCCAGCTTATTATTTTTTCCTTTTCTTGCTTGTACTTTCTGTGTCTTATCTAAGAAACAATTTCCAAATCCAAGGTGATGAAAATTTACAAGTGTATTTACTCTAGGAGGTTTCTACTTTTGTTTCTTACATGGAGGTATTCAGTCTGTTTTGAGTTTGTGTTCTTAAATGGTGTGAGGCAGAAGTTCAACTTCTTTCTTTTATGTGTGACTGTCCAGTTTGTTAGCACCATTTGTTCAAGAGACTGTTCTTTTCTTGTTGAATGGTCTTGGCAGTCTTATCAAAAATAATCATAAATGTGAGATTTCACCTCTG
>JAPVLO010003255.1:0-24650 GCA_027257055.1 Cephalopachus bancanus
TGCTTAGGGTGAAAAGAAAAAAAAAAAGATTGTTCTATGACATCTCAAAACTATTAAGGATTTTTTTATTTCACTTTTGTTCTCTTAAGTAAAAGCTTCTGTCCATAACCATGCTAAAATAAAGCAAACCCCATTTAAAGACAAAAAAAGATAAAAGTGAGACTGTTTTGTACATATGGCTTTGCAACCTCATAGTTTTCTTTACAGTAATTGTAACAAAAATTCCATATCAATATTAACTTATTATGTTGTTTTAATGCTGTGGATCCCCCATCACATAAATATACTATGATGTAGTTAATTCAACCCAACATTTTCCACGGGGTGTTTGACTGTGAGGTGTTGCACTGTGGGGTGTAGGCCGTTTCTGGCCTCTGCCCATGAGACACCTGCACCACCCTCACTGCCACTGTGTGACAACTTAAATGTCTCCAGACATCGCCACATGTTCCCAGAGAGTCGACACTGCCCCAGTGGAGTGTTACTGGGCTAGACGGAGGCGCAATGACTCTGTTCTCCCCTCGTCAGGATTATGATTCTCGTGACCGTGGCTAGTAATTTCATAGCATGTTTCCTGTGCTATTCCATGGAAGAACAAAAATCCTTCTCTGATAAAAGTATTGTTTTGACATGAGCTGTGTGTGGCAGGCCTTGTTAAAATACAGCTGCCAGGGCTGCATTGTTTTCAGAAGACAGACAGTAGCTGTGTTTTCTGCAGCAGTCCCACTTTTGATTTTCAGTACAGAGTTTTCATCCTCTTCTAACTTTCCCTTGAGGCTGTGTGGACGTCGAGTTGGACCTCAGCCATGGCCCTGTGCGGTGCCATCACCCTCCATTTAATGAGGACGTCTGTCCTGGAAAGACGTTCACCACTGTTGCTGCTTCCCAGGGCTTCACAGATTTTCACCCACTGGGTTTTTTAAACCCATTATTCCTTCTCTCCAGCAGATTGAGTTAAGTTTAAATTTGATGTTCATGAAGGATATTTTGCATATTTTCAAACTTTGTTAAATTGATTAAATCCAGGCAGTCAGTTCAGACTCCCTGATTTTATGACTAACGTGGTATTTCTGCTATTAGAAGGAATTAAAATCTGCTAGGCTCAGTGGTTCAGCCTGTAATCCCGCGCTTTGGGAGGCTGAGGTGAGTGGATTGCCTGAGCCCGCGGGTTCACGACCCGCCTGGGCAACTTGGCGAGACCTCATCTCTACAATAAATCAAAAATTAGCCGGGCATGGTAGCGCGCACCTGTAGTTCCAGCTACTTGGAAGCCTGAGGTGGAAGGATCGCCGGAGTCCAGCAGGTCGAGGCTGCGGTGGCCAGGAGCGGCCACTGCACTCCAGTCTGGGTGACAGAGTGAGACTCCAACTCAAAAAAAAGAAAGAATTAAAATCCAAGTTGTTTTGGACAGCAAACTTTACAGTTAGGAGAGTTACCCATATATGCTGATTAACAAGTTTCAGACAAATTAATATTTTATAGTAAAATATAAATATACACACACATTTTCCAGGTTCATCAGATTGTGTGTATGCTATTTTTACTTAGACGAGAAAGAATAGAACACAAAACCACAGGTACCCTCTGACTCTGTAAAAATTTTTCATGTACACAGTTAAAGCCTAGAATATATAAATTATAACAGTGGCACTGGTTATGGCTGATCCTTTTTTCCATTCAAAATTTTCTGGCCGGGCTCAGTGGCTCAGCCTGTAATTCCAGCACTTTGGCAAGCCAAGGCAGGAGGATTGCCTGAGCCTACAGGTTCGAGACCAGCCCAGGTGACTTGGCGAGACCTCGTCTCTACAATAAATCAAAACTTAACCAGTTGTGGTAGTGCGTATCTGTACCAGCTACTTGGAAGGCTGAAGTGGAAGGATCGCCAGAGCCCAGCAGGTCGACGCTGGGGTGGCTGTGAGTGTGCCACTGCACTCCAGCCTGAGCTACGGAGTGAGACGCCAACTCAAAAAAAAAAATTTTTTTCTATAGATGTTTGTTTACATACATTTAAAATAGCACATATTTTTCTGACATGAAAAGTAACACGGCTATAGGAAGTTCTTGGCCATACAAAAAGTGAAATGATAAAAAATTACTTGTGATATCACTACCCACAGATTGTCACTGTTAACATGTGGAAAATGTTTCCTTCCAGTCTTTTTTCCTTTTACACATCATAATCACCCTAAGTAATCCCGATTTTCAGTCATTGGAAGCAGGGGTATAACCATAACCACATGCTAATTGCCCTCTGTGGGACTCCAGGTCTTGCCAGCACATGTTAATGCTGGAATGACGGTCTCTGTGCATGAGTCTTTGCACGCATGTCTGAGCACTCCCAGCTAAATCCTGAGAAGACAAATGAGGGCTCAGAGGGTGTGAATGTCTAAGACTCTACACATTGACAAGTTACCTCCAGCGGCTTGTGTCCTTTCTCAGTCTTGGCTGGCGAGTCTCTTGCAGGGCTTCCATTGCAATCTGTTGGCCTCCAGACTGGTGAAGGCATTTCCCACCGGATATCTTCAGACCTGTCCATGTCAGTGCAGCAAGAGCCATCCCAGGCTACCCATTAGCAGCCTCTGCACCCACCTCAGCCTGTCTGCCATGGGCAACTCCCATGTATTCTGGGAAGATACCAACGCAGTTGCCCAAGTAAGTCTGGAGTCAAAGTGGGTTTTCCAATCAGTGAGACTGTGGAGCTGAACTGTGTTGATGCCATGTGCCCTTGTGTTACCATGTCTAGAAACTATGGGTAGGAATGTGGTATTGCAAACCCAAGGGTAGCTGCAGGAGGGGACAGATTTGCCTTTCACATGAGCTCGTGGAACTCACACGATCCCAACCATGTTGCAGGCTTGGCAGCAAGAACCGACTGGGGGGAAAGCACCCCCCAGATGCGGGGCTGCCTTCCTCTAAGAGGCATCTTGATGTGGTCCGACTGCACCGCATGCAGCTGGCACTTGCAGTGGGACTGGATGCATGCCACCAGATGAACTCTCATGCCCCCAGGAAGTGGAGAGCATCTGCCCTTTCATCCTGAAGAACATGGTCTGTAAGTCAAAAAGCACTACACACAAGCGTATATTTATTACCATTGTCACTGTTCTACTATGGATTCTGAACCAACGCCGAAGGTCCCTAATTAAAATACCTGGGCCAGCCCAGTTTATTTCAGATGTATGCAGCTGTCCTCATCAGTGACTGTCAGCCTCCTCCCCAGACTCTCCCTGGTCACTTGACCCTGGTGCAGGATCACGGAGCCCAAATTAGCCTCTGTGCTCACAGACCCTGTGTGCATGCTGTGTCCAGAAGCAGAGTTGCCTCCACTCACAAATGGCCAGAGTGTTATGGGGTCTTACCCTGTACCTCTGACTGATCGAGCCACTTTCTAAAGTGTCACAGAAGCACAGTGTCCCTGGGCACTCAGGCTGTTCCTCAGCTCTCTGGCCTGTGTCACCTCCTCGACATCTAGTCTGGACAGGACACACCACCACAGAGCAAACAGAGACCACAGGAACAAGGGCCACTCCAGGTCCACCGTGTTGCCTGGGCCCCTCCCTTGTATATGGCTCTAGTGCATCCGGTTGCACTCACGCCCGGGCTCCATGCATCTCAAGTGTGGCGCCTCACGTGCCCCATGGGACTGACAGGAATGGCCTGAGTTCTTCCCATCACTACCTTGCAGCCAAGACTTCCACAATGGGTGTTCTAGGTGGAGACCAGAATCTGCTGTGTCGTCTGCTCGTGTTCTGCATAGTTCAGGCCCACCTGAGTGTAGAGTCAGGAAAGGGGGATTAGAAGCACCAACATTCTGGCAGCACTTTTTACCTGTTGCAGGTAGTTGTCTCAATAATTCTGCAGCCAGGACTTTTATCTCTTTCATAGAAGAGGAAACAGGCTCAGAGAGGGTAAGTATCTCACCTTAAGTCACACATCAAAGAAATGGCAAAGCCGGGATGTGAACTGGAATCACACCACCTGACTGCTTTCTACCACAGCCGTGGGAGTCTTGGACAGGCAGACCTCATGGAGCAACCTGAGATGACCTTGTTACCACAGATGCACCGCTGTCCATCTTTGCCATGGAGGGGTCACTGGGAGGAAGAGAGTGGAGAAAGGGAACCATGAAAGATTTCATTAGAACACCAACTCAAGGGGCATTATCACTGATGAAAAATTACCACTGCCAGGCATGGGCCTTACTTATAAATGTGTGCAAGTTCACATGTTAATTCTTCTGTCCAAGTGAACCCACTGCAGCCTACATCGATGTAAGTACTTTGCATGTCTCCTCACAGGTTCTACTTAGTCTCAGATTTCTAGGACTGGGAGCCCTGGCCTGTGTTACAGCAAGAATTCAGAATTGTCCTTCCTTTTCCTTCCATCCTGACTCAGTGAGAAATTCAGGATCAAGTGCTGGCGACACAAGAGTAGGACAGCTGCAGAAACAGCAGGCTGCCTTGCCAGGCTCACACTGCCTGGTCCTTGGCCTCTGCTGGGTCCATGCGCTGGGATGCAGGTGAGGTCACTGGGAGCTGCCTGCCTTGGTCATCTGAGGTGGCTGAGGGACAGGTGTGCACCTCCCCCTTCTTCCTTCTCCCTCCACTGTTGGGATGGCTGGGATGGGCACTCAACAGTGCACGTGCCTCAGAATCATCTGGAAGGGTGTCAGCATGAGTGTAGGCTCCCTCCCCACCATCCCCGCCCCATCATTCTGCAACCTGAGCATCTGCACATCTTCCAAGTTCCTGGATGTTGTGGACAGTCAGTCTGGGTGCTACACTGGGCACCACCACCCTGGGTCCTGCACAGGGCTCCCCTGTAGGTGTCACCCACATGTTCATGTCCCAGCTGCAATTTGACCCATAAAATCAGAACCTCAGGACTGGGCCCACGTAGTAGCTAGAACACTTCAGGTGATTCTGTGAGAAGACCCTGCCTCAGGGTGGAGCCCAAAGAAGAGGAGACAGGGGTTCTCCCATCCCTGGGGGAACTGCAGAAGGCAGCACCCATGGGAAAAGCCCGCTCTGGGTCTTGGTGGGAGCAGGATGTGGGCTCAGCAAAGCAGCTGCTGAGGGTCAAGGGGTGGCTGCTGTGGGGCCCGCAATTCCCCCTAAGGGGGTGATGTTGTGGATCCTGGTGGGATCTCAAAGTGATGGACTGCAAAAGGTATGGGAGTAGCTTGCTGTGGGGACAATGATGCCCACTAGGGGGAGATGCTGACCATTGAGACAAAGCCCTAACCCTAACCCTAACATAACGCTAAATCCTACAACTAAGCCTATACCCAACCTAAACAGTAACCCCTACCCAACCTGCCACTAACCCCTAGTCCCTAACTAAACCCCTAACCCTAAAACCCTAATCCTAAAACCCTAACGCCTAACCAAACACAACCACAATCCTATCCCCTAACATTAACCCTTAACCCCTAACCCTAATCTACACAGACCCTGACTATAACCTAACTCTAACCCTAACACCCTTATCTTAACCCTACACCGTAAACCTGATCTAACTCAGACCCTAAACCCTGACCCTAACCCAAACAAAACCATAACCCCTAACACAACCCTAATAATGTCCTGACCATGACCATAACCCTGACCCAAGCATTACCTTAACCCCGTAACTCTAGCCCCCCAAAACCCTGTAGCCCTAAGCCAACCCCAACACAAAACCTTAAATTTAACCCTAAACCTTAATCCCTAAACCTACTCCAAGTCCAACCCATCACCCTAAACCCTAAGCCTAAGTCTGATTCACCTAACCCTAACCCATACCCATAAACCCAAGCCCTCACCCTCACCCTGATATTAACACTGAACATTGCCCTGATATTAATCCTGATCGTCACCCTAACCCACACACAGACATGATGCTGACCCTGACCCCTTAAAACACTAACCCTGAACACTAAACTCTACCCTAAAGCGTAATACTACACTCTAACACTAACCCCAAACCCTATTCCTAAGTCATAACCCCTAACATTAACCCTACCATTAGACTCTGACCCTAACACCAACCCCAAACCCTAATGCTGGACCCTGGGCCCTAATCCTAACCCCAGACCCAACCCCACCCATAACCCCAATTTTAACCCCTAACCTCTAACCCATAACACTAAACCTAATCCTATCCATAACCTTAACCACTAACCCTACCCTAACTTAAAATCTAACGCTAACCCCAACCATGAATCCTAATCATAACCCACACTTTAACCATGGACCCAAACCCTACCCTAAGCATGGAAACTGGACCCTGGTCCCTACACTTAACCTGACTCCACCCTGACCCTAAACCTAACGCCAGAGTCCTAAACCAGAAAGTACTCTAACACTAACACTAATGACAACCCTAACCCCAACAATAACCCCAATATCGACCCCGATCTGGACCCCAACCCTAACTCCACACGACCCTAATCTCACCAAGACCTCAACACTGATTTTGAATGTAACCCTAGCTCTAGCCCTAGCTTTAAACCTAATCCTATTCCTATCTCTAGTCGTAACCCTAGTCCTAAGCATAAACTTGAAACCCACCCTGAATCCCAACCCCCAAACCCCAAACACTAACCCTAACCCCTAACCCTTAACCCCTAACCCCTAACCACTACTCCTAACCCTAACTTTTAACCCTTGTCCCAACCATAACTCAAAATTGAATTTCTACTCCATTCCCTAACCCTAAATCCCAAATTCTTACCCTAACATTAACCCTAACTTTAAACCCTAACCCTAAAACTATAATCCTAAATTAACCCTAAAACTTTATTCTAATGCTAAAATCCTAGCCCTAACCCACCAATTCCCTACCTCAACCCCTAACCCTAGCCCTAAACCATAACTCTAAAATGAATCTATACCTACCTCTAATTCTAACCCTAAAGTAATCATCACTGTATTCTTACCTTAACTCTAACCTCAATTTTAACTCACTTTTAAACTTTGGTTTTTAACCAGAACTCTAACCCTCACCAATGATTCTAATATCTAATTTCTTACTCATAACCTCAATCTCACATTTTAATACTAACTCTAACCCTACCCCTAAGTCATGATGTAACCCTAACTTTTAACACTTATTACCCCAACACTTGCCCTCAACCTACCAATCCATAACCTAGTACTCACTTTATCTCTAGCAACTCTGCACAATTTCATTTCCAATCCCACCTTAATACATTGTATCTCAAGTCTGTTTCCTCTGCATTAAATTTTAACCTATAAACTTTTAATCCTTAGCACTCTAAAAACTAAGCCACAATCTTTGCCCCAATTTAAATTAAATCACAGAAAGACATGCCACTATAAGAACAGAAAGCTATAGAGCAATATGTTATAATTATAGACATAATAAATCTTAACACACTGAGACTGAAATTAGCACATTGCAAGGATTAAACCCAATAACAAGAGGTCCTTCTTCCAGAAAATCAAGGGTAGTGCAATGTACAGAGCCATCCTTGTAATACATCAGAAAAACAGAATATCGCATTCTCATTTCAATTAATGCAGAATGCATTTTAAGCCACATCCAACAACATTAAATGATAAAAACACCCAACATACTAGGGATAGTAATATCCTTTACATGATATAGAGCAAAATCTGTAAAGATACAAAATACATAACAACCATCAACCCAATCAATCATGGTGACCCTAAGCTTTACATCCAAGATCAGTAACATGGCACACATGCTCCACTTTATTACCATATTCAACATTATGCTGGACATTCTATCCAGAGCAATTAGAAAGGCAAAAAAAAAAAAAAAAGTAAAAAGCATTCATATGTGAAGGGAAACGTAAAACTATTTACAGATCACATGATCTTATATAAAAAAAAATCATTGACTGGGCAGTGTGAGTCATGCCTGTAATCCCATCACTCTGGGAAGCCAAAACAAGAGGATTGCCTGAGCCCAGGAGTTCGAGGTCAGCCTGGACAACACGGCAAGACCTCATGTCTACAATAAATCTAAAAAGTAGCCAGGCTTGCACCTGTAGTTCCTGCTACTTGGGAGGCTGAGACAGAAGGATTGCCTGATCCCAGTATGTTGAGGCTGTGGTAGCCATGAGTGTGCCACTGCACTCCTGCCTGAGCAACAGAGTGAGACTCTGTCAAAAAAAAAAATTTCTAAGGAACCCCAAAAGTATTCAAGCTAGTAAACCAAATCAGAAAACTTACAGGGCAAAATATCAATACACCAGCAGTAAGCAATATGGAAATGAAGGTAAGAAAATAATTTCATGCAAAAATAATCAACAATGTAAACATTTTAGGAATAAATTTAACCAAGGCATGAGACTTGAACATGAAAATTTACAAAATATTGCTGAAATAAATTCAAAAAAGCCTACATAAATATACAGACACCCTAGGTTCACAGATTAGAAGACTTAATTGTTGTTAAGTTGCCAGTACTACACAAAGCAGTCTACAAATTGATTGTGACTCCTGTGATATCCCAAAATCTTTCTGGCTGAAACGGGCAAGCTGATCCTCACAGGTTAAATTTTAAGGGACCGCAAACGGCCAGAGCAGTCATGATGAAGGAAAGCCAACTCGAGTGCTCACGTTTTCCAATTTCAAATCTTACCACAAACAGCAGTAATAAAGCCAGCATGACACTGGCGTACAGATACACATACAGGTCCATGGAACTGAATTTCTAGTCCAGAAATAAACCCACACCTGTAATGGTCAATGTATTTTTGGCAAGGACTGAGACCATTAAATTCAACAAACAGCGTTAGACAACTGACTACCCGCTTGCAGTGGAATTAAGTTGTGCCCTTAGCTCACACCACATAGAAAAATGAACTCAAAATGGCTCAAAGATCTAAGCATAAGATGTAAAAATATTAAATCTAGAAGAATCATACAGAGAAATCATCATGATTCTGGATTCAACAATGTTTTCTCAGATCTGACACCAAAAACACAACTGAAGAAAAACTTCCTCAAATTAAGAACATCTTAATGCATCAAGACACTATGAAGACACTATCAAGAAATTGAAAAGACAGCCCAGGGGGTGGAAAAAAGTATTTCCACGTTATATAATCTGATGTGTCTGTTATACACAATATATACAGAACTCATGATGCAACAAAAGACAGCCCAATTATCAAGATGGAAACATAGCTCGAACACATGCTTCTCTAAAAAGATGTGCAAATGGTCAAATGCAAGCCAAAAGATAATATGATTAGCATAATGGACATGCAAATTGAAACCCCTTTATATAAACTAAAAAGGTCAAAAAAATTAAACATAACAATTGCTGGCAAAGATGCAGAGAAATTACAACCCTTAAGCATTCTATGTGAAATATAAAATGGTACAACGTCTATGTGACATTATCTATAATTGCCTCAAAAAGTTAAAAACAGAATTACCACATGAATCAACAATTGCATTCCTAGATGTGTAGAGCAGGTCCTTGAATAATGTCATTTCATTCAACATTATTGTTATAACACTGATTTTAAAAATATATCAATTCAGCCGGGCTTGGTGGCTCAGCCTGTAATCCCGCGCTTTGGGAGGCTGAGGTGAGTGGATTGTCTGAGCCCACAGGTTCTAGACCTGCCTGACCAACTTGGCTAGACCTCATCTCTACAATAAATCAAAAAAAAAAAGAACCAGGAGTGGTAGCGTGCACCTGTAGTTCCAACCCAGCAGGTCGAGGCTGCGGTGGCCGGGAGCGGCCACTGCACTCCAGTCTGGGCAACAGAGTGAGACTCCAACTCAAAAAAAAAAACGAATTCTTTGGCAAGGCCACCATCTATGTGAAGTTGCAGGTTCTCCCCATGTCTGCATGGGTTTTCTCTGGGTGTTCTGGTTTCCTCCCATATCACAAAGATGTGTGTGAAAAGTGAATGTGCGTGTCTGCGTTGTTCCAGTATGAGTTAGTGTGGTTGTGTATGAGTGCTTCCTGAGAAGGAATGGCGTCCCACCTTGCACCCTGAGCTGCTTGGATTCACTCTTACCACCCATGACCTTGAACTGGACAGTTGGGTAAATAATGATGTCACTTGTTTGTATTGAATGGATGTATAGCTCACATTAATTTCAACATTTTATATTAGAGTTTTTTTTGGTTTTTATTTAGAGGTTTGGTGGGTGATGCTTCTTTGCCCAGAAATATGCCCTAGAAATTTAACTCTTATTTATATCAATTAGCACATGGTAAAATTTCTTTCTTTCTTTTTTTTTTGAACTAAGAAAGTAGATGTAGTAAAGGAAAGATACGTTGTGAAGGGCACTATGGGCAGAACAACAAGTGTGTCTGCTGTCTGCTGCCAAATTTCTTATGTGTATCATTTCACTTATAGTAGCAGAGTGCAAAATTCTATCAATGACATTAAGTGAGGACTCACTGTACTCCCAAATAATTGGAAACAGGTGGTCAAACACAAAATTCTACATAAGTACTCACAGTACCATTTTCACAAGCCCAAAATTGGAAACCCAAATGTCTATCAAGAGATGGATAAACAAAATGTGATGTATCATAAACTGAAATATTATTCATCCATAAATAGGAAAGAGGAAAGTAAAATGGTGTAGCCACTGTATAAAACCACATGGCCATTAATCTGTGTAAATTAAGCATGGAGTTAATATATGACCCAGCGATTCATCTTTAGTATCTACCCAAAGGAACTGAAAGCAGGTACTCAGATACTTGTACACCCATGTTTACAGCAGCATTATTCACAGTAGTCAAAAAGTAAAAGCAACACAAGTGTCCATCAACCAGTGAACAGATAAACACAGCAGTGCAGCCGTCCCTACCACGACATAGCATTCAACCTTAAAAACTGGAAATTCTGACACATGCTCCAATATGGGTGAACCTTGAGTATATGCTAAGTGGAAGGAGCCAAGCACAAAAGGACAAACAGAACCACTTACAGGAGGCACTTGGAGTAATCAAAGGCACAGGGAATGAAAATAGGATGGTGGTGTCCTGGGGCTCAGGCAAGAGCAGAAGAGGAAGTTGATGTTTAATTCGAGTTCAGTCTTTCTGTTCATGAAGATGGAAAACATTCTGAAGGTGGATGGTGACAGAGGCTACACAGCAATAAGGATGTAGTTAATGACACAGAGGAGGGACACTTAACAATTGTTTAAATAGTGCACATTGTGTTATGCATATTTAATCACAAAGAAAAACATGAAAAAGTGATATATGCTACAACATGTGTGGCTCTTGATCACGCTTGGTGAAAGAAGGCAGATGAAAGGCCACATGGAGTGTGAGTTCACTGATATGGAATAACCAGAACAGGCAAACCATAGCAAGAAAGCAGATCAACGGTTGCCAAGGTGGGGGGGGGTGTGGAATAAATGAATCAGCACTGAGTTTCCCTTGGAGGTCATGCAAATGCTCTGGAACGGGACAGCTGGCTTCACAACACTGTCAGTGTGCCACATTTCACTGGATGGCGTATTTACAGGTGGGTAAAATGGGAAAACTTTTCTCAAGAAAATTTACCTAAAAAAGACTAGGCTCTTCTATCATTTTTACTCCCTGTGCACAGGACTTCTTCCTCAAAGAAGATGGAGTGAAGTTTCAGCTTTCATGAGCCCTGGTGACTCCACTAACATAGGAGATCCAAGTCCACAGCTCTTCATTATACACTAGGAGCTTTCATGTTTGGCCAGCAAAACAAGAAATGGAGACTTGAAATGGGTCTCAGAGATAATCACCAAATGTAAAATGGGTTTTGGTCTCTAATGCTCTTCCCTCAAAAAGTACACGCATATTATGGCCTTTGTGTTTTCAGGTTTGCATAAGTCACCTCACTTAATAATAAACCATCTTAGAAAGTTTACTTTCATCTCCATGTTGGAGACAAAGCATATAATGCTGGGAGAGGCCATGACCCAAGACCATGACCAAAGATCATTGAGTGAATGCAGGGGTTAGCTGGGCTCTGGACTAAGACATCGGTGAGTTCTCATCACACTCATAGAGTGCGACTAGGGCCTCTTGATTTCAAGTTTCAGGGTGTGGCTGGCATTTAAATAAACATTTATATGTCTTCTCATGGGAATGCATGCATGAGCATTTTTAGTGCATAGCTTTAGTTTGCCATGTGTTTCATATATTGTCTCTCCTGAGAATCACATAATTTTGTGCTGTGCAGTTATTCCTGTCTAACTCTACCTGAGGAGCAGAAGGCTAACAATATTTCCAGGCTTCTTCAGATGAGAAAAGACAACACCTGGCAGGATGAGATATTCTGCAATATGAGGACTTCCCTGGCAGACTGGAGATTATGGTGACAGTGGCAATCTGTCCCTCAGTCTCCATGGGTCAATAACTTGCCATCCAGCAGGAGGCGACAGAGGGGACGCCATTGGGTTCACTGGGCCCATGGATGTATGTCTATCCCAAGTTGCACACTGGACCCCTGACATGACAACACCCCTTGCTGCATTTCAACACTTAAATATTAATAATGCATCTGTTTAAATATCCAGGCTTTCTTTACTAGTTGTCTATTGTATAATCGAAGATTTTTCTTTTTCTTCACTAAGTCCCCAAACATGAACTTTGGTTCCATTTAATTACTATTTCTTTGATTTATAAATTGAGGGTGATTGTCACAAGTGATTTAACAAATAATGAATTTTTTTGTCTTTAGAAAAACCATGTTATTAACTTTTCGACCATTAGATATCACACTTCTGTGACTTTAAAGATTTAGCTGGATAAAGTCTTAGAAAAACTGATCAGGGTGGGTATTGGGTAGACGAGCTGAGGGAACGTGCTTAAAATCTCCAAGACACCAGAGCCTGCCATGTCCCCATAAAGTGAGAGCAGACTAGACTGCAGGCAACTGAGGTGGACAGGAGAGGGCAGCAGGCAGGAGCACTCAGGGCATGAAGGCCACGGTCAGCACTGTGGCCTTTGTCCTAAGGCCAGTGGGAAACACAGGTAAAATTAAGTCGGGAGAGTGTTGTGATGAGATTCGGGCTTTGTAAGCAGGTATTTTGCCGTTATTAAGTTGAGGTCGCCAGTGGTGTATGGTTGGATCTGTGCTGCTCCTGGTGGGCTGCACTGAGCAGAGCTCAGAATCAGGCTGGGGGTCCTGCCAGGAATGCAGAGTCTGCATCTGCTCAGGAGGAAACAGGGAAAGAACCAGCCTGGGGTCATCTCTGCCCTTGACATCTGCCAAGGCTGTGAAACTGAGATACAGTCCCAGGAAAAGATACAGAGAAAGAAAGCTGGATTCTAAGGGAGAACCTGGAGAAAGGATAGAGAGTACATTGTGCTGCTGTCACTAAGTCTCCTGTAAGGACGGAATTATGGGAAAGGACCTTTTACACACAAACGCGCAGCACCACAAGAGTAAAGAGAGATGGCATTGACCGTTCTAGAGGCTGAGCCGGACCCAGGTCCAGGTCAGCAGAAGCTGTGACACTAGGTGTCCAGTAAGAGTCTGAATGTCATGTTACTGTTATGAGGTCCCTGCATGGATATTACATCAGTGGACATCGTCAGAGGAAAACATGTGAAGGGACATTGTCAGTGGACATCACAGTGGACAACATGTGAGTGGACATTACATCAGTAGACATCATGTCAGCAAGCATCACATCAGTGGACATCTCATCAGTGGATATCACTGGACATTACATTTGTGGGCATGACATCGGTGGCCCCACATCTGGGCATGGAGAAGGGCCTCGAGTGCGGAGGAAGCAGTGGGTTTTGTCTCTTATTTTCCACATGAGCCCTCCCCCCAGGGTCTCCACTGGCCCCTTGCAGTTGAGGCTGGGAATCACGGGGGTTGACTCACCATGGACAGGGTCTCAATTGTCGCAAAGTGATAGGGCCTCCAGGTCTGCACTAAGGGGAAGCTCCCATCCTGGTGGCGGGCTGGGCACTGACACCTGTGGGCGGATCGGGCACTGTGCACTCTCTCCTGGCCATCCTGCTGAAGCAAAATTCAGAGTTGAGGTCACTCAGTGCCAAGTTTTGGAAATTAAAATGGAAATGAAGTCCACTGTCCTGTGTCTTTTCCAAACGGTGAAAGAACAGTTATTTAGAGCCCATAAGGAATGAAATAAATGTAGACACAAACTTTACAACTTACACAGAAATATACTCAAAATAGTCCTCAGACTTAAAATGCAAAAGACAAGCCACAGACTGAGAAAATATTAGCAAAATATATATCTGAGGAAGAAATTGTATTCCCAATATACAAAGAACTCTTAAAACAACACGAATATAACCCAATTTTTAAAAATGGGTAAATATCAAAAAAACACCTCACCAAACAAGATACTCATATGACAAATAATCATACAAAAATATGCTCATCATATTAGGGAACTATAAAATTACAATAAGATAGCATTACACATCTGTTAGACTCAACTCTAAAAAAAGCGGGGGGGGGGAACCATTGCTGGAGAAGAGACAGGAATTCTGTTTACTGGTAGAACATATAATGGCCAGCCACTCTGAAAGTCGGTGTTTGAGACCAGAGTGTGCCATCCCCAAATATGCCTCTTTAGCACAGGATTACTAGGATCTGATTATTTTGGGAAAATGCAGGTACAGGAGAACTTTTGAAAATAGTGCAAGCCGGGCTCGGTGGCTCAGCCTGTAATCCTGCGCCTTTGGGAGGCTGAGGTGAGTGGATTGCCTGAGTCCGTGGGTTCAAGACCTGCCTGGGCAGCGAGACCTCATCTCTACAATAAATCAAAAAATCAGCCGGGCGTGGTAGCACGCACCTGTAATTCCGGCTACTCGGAAGGCTGAGGCGGAAGAATCGCCAGAGTCCAGCAGGTCGAGGCTGCGGTGGCCAGGAGCGGCCACTGCACTCCAGTCTGGGCAACAGAGTGAGACTCCAACTCAAAAAAAAAAAAAAAAAAGAAAGAAAATAGTGCAGAAGTTACCCTTCTGTAAGGAAAACTTGCATTTATAAAGGACACCTCCATTTGTCAAGATGTCTCCCTCTCATACCAAGAATAGAAAGATGACTCAATCACCAGAGATTATCAGTGGAGAAGGCACCTACCAAATCTGTATAACAAACCTTACCCTTGTTAAAAGTTCTTTTCCTTGCTACTTCCCCACTGCTTGAAGATTTCCTACTTTTCCCCAGGATATCTCTCATGCATACATAAAGAAAATATTCAATGATACTTGTTACAGCATGGTAAGGAAGACTTTATTCAAAACCACTGGGATAGGTACAGGAACCACTGCAGCGAGTCTCGTTGGGGAGAGAGATTGAGCTCAACTCCACACACAGCATTGGCAAGTGAGAATTTATAACCAAGGAGCAGGGTAGGGTCAGAGATGGAGAGCAAGTAAGAGGAAAAGTTGTATGTGTATGGGCAAAATGTTACTGTTTCAAAAACTGCATGACATTCCTAGAAATTGGTCAATGCTCTCCGTATCCATGATATGATCTGGTATAAGGTTGTGAGTCAATTCCAGTTATTATCTTAAAGTTATATGAACAGAAACAACCAAATGTCCATGTTAATTGCTGCAACGGACTCTTGCCAAATCTTTAAACATGGCCATTTTACACCTTTTGTCTTTCACAGTTATTGCTTCACTCTGACGCTTTTCTGAAGCTCCTACAATTAGCAACAGGCCAGAATGCTTCCTTTCCCAGAAAAAGGACTGACTCTGACACCCATGGAGGGGGCTATGACAGGTACTCTGGGTATAGGCTTCTGATGACATTGCATAAATAATTTTAAGATCATACCAATGGACTAAGAATTTCCAGAACTCTGGCTGAGAAGCTGATGGGTCAAGAAACTGCTAACTCAGCAGAAAGCAAGACCAAAACTGATTACATGAACTTAATTGAGTAAAAGCTGAATTGGTGACTGCTTTTACTTTTTTGTTTCTTTTTCTTTTCTTTCTTTCTTTCTTTTTTTTTTTTTTGAGTCTGGGTTTTCCTTTGTTGCCCAAGCTGGAATGCAGTGGCACCATCACAGCTCACCATAGCCTTCACCTCCCGGTCTCAGGCAATTCATCCACCTCAGCCTACTGAGTAGCTGAGACTACAGGTGTGTGCCACCACACCCAGGTAATTTTTTTCTTTTTATGTTGTAGAGACAAAGTTTCACCATATTGCCCAGGCTGAACTTGAACTCCTGGGCTAAAGTAATCCTTTTGCCTCAGACTCTCTAAGTGCTGGGATTACAGATGTAAGCCACCATGCCTGGCCCTGATGATTTAAGTCTTTTAGAAATTTTCTTAAATGGTTTTAAGCATCATGCAAAATCAGTAGCTGGAATTTTTAAATTACCATTCCGTTCCTATGATCTAAAACTAAGTCATAAATATTGCTTAGAATAATCTCATCTAAATTTGGAAGGGGTTGATGTGTGTGTGTATGGATATATAATATTCTTAAAATACTACTGACAGTTGGATCTTGCCAAAGACATCTTACTGAGCAGATATTAATTTAAAATTATTTAAGATTGTCATTAGGTCATGAGAAATTGAAAAACACGACAATTCTCTCAAAAAAAGATGAGCTAAGAAGTATATTTTTAAAATATTGTTGACAAAAATAGCAGAACATAGGATTAAGAATATTTTAAAGAAAACTAAAAAGGAGAAATTAAAAGTCAAATATGTAGCCGGGCTCGGTGGCTCAGCCTGTAATCCCGCGCCTTTGGGAGGCTGAGGTGAGTGGATTGCCCGAGCCCGCGGGTTCAAGACCCTCCTGGGCAGCGAGACCTCCTCTCTATGATAAATCAAAAAATCAGCCGGGCGTGGTAGCTCATGCCTGTAATTCCGGCTACTCGGAAGGCTGAGGCAGAAGGATCGCCGGAGCCCAGCAGGTCGAGGCTGTGGTGGCCGGGAGCGGCCACTGCACTCCAGTCTGGGCGACAGAGTGAGACTCCAGCTCAAAAAAAAAAAAAAAAAAAAATATGTAAGTAGAACAGTTAGGATACAAAAGCTTGGAGCATGCTTCGAGATGTTATAGTGGAAATGGCCCTAGGACCATACAGCTGTGTGTTAACTGACTTTTAACAGATTCTGATTTTATTAAAAATGGCCAAAACCACACATACAGAAATAAACAAAACAAACAAAACAAAACAAAAAACTAGGGCTGACTTTTTTCAATTCATTATGTCAATATCAAAACTTGATATAATTAACCTTTCGTCTAAAATTGACTTTCTCGGCAAACCAAAAAGTGTTGATGAGTTTACTTTTTTGTTGTTGTTGTTTTTTTGAGTTGGAGTCTCACTCTGTCGCCCAGACTGGAGTGCAGTGGCTGCTCCCGGCCACTGCAATCTCGACCTGCTGGGCTCCGGCGATCCTTCCGCCTCAGCCTTCCAAGTAGCCGGAATTACAGGCGCGCGCTACCACGCCCAGCTACTTTTTGATTTATTGTAGAGGTGAGGTCTTGCCAAGTTGCCCAAGTGGGTCTTGAACCCGTGGGCTCAGGCAATCCACTCACCTCGGCCTCCCAAAGTGCTGAGATTACGGGCTGAGCTAACAAGCCCAGCGAGTTTACTTTTTTTAAAGCCACAAAATAGATTGTAAATACATTCTGATTTTACTAGAAATAATATATTTAAATTTAAATAATGTTGCAACTTTTAATACATCTATCTTTCCATTTTCAATATTGTTTAAACTACTTTAACACTGTAAGAAAAATTAACCTTTAAAACATGAATAAAAGCAAGTACTAGGGTACACATTGGTCTCTTCTTTGGGCTTGAGGGTGACTCCAGGTGGTTCCACATTGGCCATCTTCAATTTTCATGGGGACTGTCTCAATGTTTCTCTCCTTTCCCCCATAAGCAAACCCAAGTGTACAAAAAAAAATGCCTGGGCATGCTATGATGAAAGGTGACAAGGCCTCAATGAGGGGATATTTTTAAAATCCGTCTTGATAAAGTCTTACACAAGAAGGTAAAGGACACAGCAGAGCTCCACCCTCGGCATGCATGGCTTCTTCCTCACTTTTCCTCACCTTTTCCGTAGCCATCTTGGGTGTCAGGAACCATAGCAGAGTCTCCCTATGTCAGTCCCAAGGAGAATTTTGGGTCCTCTCCATGGGCATGACCACCACATGTTGATGTCTATCCTGAGAAAGATTTCTGGTCTTCCCCATAGGCACTGGCCCCACATTGGGTCAGTCCTGAGGAGAAGCTCTGATCTTACCTGAGGTCATGGCCCCATGTGTTAGGATCAGCTCTGAGGGGTAGCTCTGATCCATGAGGGACACAGTGACGCAGAGAAGATGGGCTCACATACCCCATGCCAGCTGTGGGGGCAGCACAAGCTTCTGGGCGCTTCCTGCTCAGCAGTGGCTGCATCCCTCCAGCAGGCCCGATAAATCTCTGAAACTCCGTGTTCTTTTTATTCCATGCCATAATTTTGGAAAAGGAAAGTGAAACAGAGTCCACCATCCTGTGCCTTGATCAGAATGGTTAGAGATAACCAGAACCTACGTGGCTGACCAATAGACAAATGTCCACTGATTTCACACATATCATCCAAAATGTATACGAAGAATTGGAATTTGAAATAGAAAAAAGGCATTTATAATAGCACCCCAAAATTGAAGTTAAGTATAAATCTAACAAAATATATAAAAATATGCATTCAGAAAACTGCAAAACACAGTGAACAGATATAAAAAGACATAAATTAAGGCAGTGATCTTTCTTGTTCAGTAACAGCATACTCACTATTGTAAAGATGATAATTCTTTCTAACTTGATCTATAGATTCAGCAGAATTCCAATCAAATTCCAAGCAAAGATATTAACAGTTTCTAAAACTAGGATAGCTGACATAAGACCAAAAAGAACAAAGTTGAGAACTTGTCCGTCCACATCTGACCACTTATTACAGACTACAGTAACGAATCGAGTGCAATATTCACGAAGGGATAGACAAACAGGTAAGTTGGATAGAATACAGAGCCTGAAAACAGACCCATGTAAATCTAGTCAACTGATTTTGTCCAAGATACAGAGTCAATTCAATGGAAAAAGAGGTCTGTTCCACAAATGATGATGAAACAATCAGAAACAATATTGGAAAAAAATGAACATAGACACAAACTTTCTAGCTCATCCAAAAATTCACTGAGAGTAGTCCATAGGCTTAAAATTTCAAGAGTAAAGTTGTAAAGATTATAGAAGAAAATCTATGTGGCCTTCGGTTTGGTGATAAATCTTTAGATACAATACCAAAAAGCAGTCCATGAAAAAAAATGCAGACTTTATTAAAACTTAAAATGTCTTCTCTGTGAAAGATCCTGACAAAAAAACCAGCCACAGAGTCAAAGAAGGTATTTGGGAAACACATCTGAAAAAGAACTTGTCTGCAAAGTGGTTTTAAAAATACCTCTAAAATGCCATAGGAATTGAACAAACAGCCCAATTGAAAATATGTAAAGATCTGAATAGAGATCTCACCAAAGAAGATATACACATGCCAAAGAAACATACAAAATAGTACTTAATAACACTTTTCATGAGGGGAAAACAAATTAAAACAATGAGATAGCACTGCATATCTACAATATATAAAAAAAAAAACAATTGCAACTGAAACTCTCATTCCTTTATGGTGGAAGGCATAAGGGTGCAGACATTTTGGAAGACAGTTTGGCAGTTTTTTACAAAACTAAACAAGTCTCACCATATAGTCCAACAATCACCTTCTTAGATATTTAGACAACTGCCATGAAAAATCGCTTCCAAATAAAAACCAGCACACAGTTATGTATGGAAGCACTGTTCATAATTGCCAAAACTTAAAGAAATCAGGATGTCCCTCAGTAGCTGAATGCATAACCAAGTTGAGCTGCATTATACAGTGGATGCCATTCATCAATGGAAAGCAGTGAACTGTCAGCCCATGCTATGTGGATGGATCTCACATGCACACTGTGGAGTGAAAGCAACAATGCGAAGAAGCTGTATGGCTCCACTATAGGACACGGCAGAAAAGACAGAGATAGTGAACAGGTCAGTGGTGTCACAGGATTCGTGAGGGCAGAGGTTTGAAACACTCCGTATGATACTTTAACAGGGGATACCAGACACTGTACATTTGTGAAAACCGTAGAATATTACAGCCCAAAGAGTAAATTATAATGTAGGCAAATGTTATTAAAATTAGGAAGTGGGAATATATTTGAATGGAATGTAGAATGCAAAAAAGAGTCAAACCTATCTCAAAAGTTTAAAATAAAAATCACTGTAAGTCGTAGGGCAGAAGGCGAAGACCTAATAGGGCCCTTTGGAAATGAGTGGAATCCAGAGAGTAAAAGCAAATGAATCTGTAAATAAAAAGTGGTCTTAATTTTATAAAGGTTTTTCCCATTGGAAATACTTGTTAACAAGTCTAAAATCATCCTGACACCAAACCTAACCCTAACCCTAATCTTAACCATAATCCAGTTTTAACCCTAATTCATAAAACCTAACCTTAACACTTAACCCTGACCTTGACCTCAGCCCCCACCCAAGCCCTCACCATCACCCTCATTTCACCCCATCCCTAAACCCCAAACTCTTAACCTCTTGACCCTAAACCCCACAACTCCTACACCTTAACCCATAACCCTAGCCCCAACCCCATCCTCAGTCTCTACCCTCACCTCTAAATTCCTGCCCTTAACCCTTAACCCCTAATCCAAATCCTAACCCTAACACCCAACCCCAACACCTAATGCCTAGCCCAGACCCATGACCCCAGACTCCAGACCCCTGGTCCCAACACCTACCCCTAACTCTCAACCCTGAATGCAGACCCTAACCTAACCCTTACCCCAAACACCCCCCTCACCCCAACCAGGGTGGGGGAGGGGTATGATGTCTACCCTCTCTGATTGTGGGTCCCAGAGAACCTCCTCCCACAGAAGCTCCCACCCACACCCACACAAATCAGGCCTCGACTAGGGTGCCACTTGTCAAGAATAATACACCAGTACAGCCCAAGGGGCACTGCATACTGGAGGGACTGTGTTTGGGGACACATTTCTCAGTCACAACATCTCTTTGACTCTGCCACTCACTATAATATGTAGCTTTGTGGAGGTAACATCCTTCACTTAGAGAAATGCGTTTAAGGTGCATCCATGTTGTGTAAACCAATGGTTCTTTTTTGTTGATAACTAAAATCCTATTGTGTAGATGGCACCAGTTTGTTTATCCATTCACCTACTGAAGAACATATGCTTTCTAGCTCTTTGCAAATGTGAATACAGTGGCAATAAACAGCAAACAAGTTTTTGCTTACACATTAGCTTTCAAGTAGGTAAATACCTAGATCTGTAAAATCTAGTCATTTATGTTTATAACCCTAACCCCAATCCCAAGCTCTAACTCTGGCCCTGACCTCTGACCCTAATCCTAAAACATCACCTTACTCCCATTTTTGTTGTGTATCTACTTGCTTTCTTCTTTCCACTATTTTTTTGTATTATGCAGGTCCTAGACTGGCTCCTGTTCATTTTTACCATCCTTGTTTGTGAGGTCATTTGTTATCATCTTTTTCTTCCATCCACCGTTCTGGTCCAGGTGGCTGAGATTTTAGTTTAAAGTATGTTCCAGGTGAGCGGTTGGAGCATACAGGCCGCCCAAGTGCCCACTGGGCATCTAATTCACCCCTCTGCTCACTGCTTGATCCATGTGACTTTTTAAAATAATTCTCTCCTGTGTCTCCTCCTCAGGCCCAGTCTCAGGGCTCCAGCTCAGGACCTCACCTCCTCACCCAGAGTATGTCCCCACCTGACTGTTCATATCCAGGCTGGCATCTCCCCTTACCTTTGTTTCACCCTCAGTGGATTGGGCAGTCCTTCTTTATTGTGAGTTTCTGATACCTCCTGTTCTTGCTTCTGTTGTTCATGTTGTCCTTGGGTGATTTCCGAAGGACAAAGGAGGAGCAACTGCCTTCTGTATGTTAGGTTTTCGACCCTCTCATAAATTTTATTTCAGATTGCCATTTGTATTTGGAAGCTAGAAAATCCTTTTTTGGAATAAGAGAGTGGTATAAAAAACAAGAAAATGTTTTTTCAGTCCCTTTCTGAAAATCGTTTGTTTTGAAATCACTTGTGAGGACGGTGAGTATGGAAAACCTGGATACTTCTGTTCTGCTTGGCTGTGTTTGAGTTCCCACCTGCTTTTGACAAATCGGCCCGTGCTGGGGTTCGGGCAGTTCTTTGTGTTGCCAACAAAAATGAAAAAATAATTAAGATTACCACAATAAAGCCGGGCTCGGTGGCTCAGCCTGTAATCCCGCGCCTTTGGGAGGCTGAGGTGAGTGGATTGCCTGAGCCCGCGGGCTCGAGATCCACCTGGGCAGCAAGACCTCCTCTCTACAATAAATAAAAAAATCAGCCAGGCGTGGTAGCGCATGCCTGTAATTCCGGCTACTCGGAAGGTTGAGGCGGAAGGATCACCGGAGCCCAGCAGGCGAGGCTGCGGTGGCCGGGGGCGGCCACTGCACTCCAGTCTGGGTGACCGAGTGAGACTCCAACTCAAAAAAAAAAAAAGATTACCACAATAAACAATGCCTTTCAGCTTGAAATAATATTTCCACCTATTCAGAATTGTGTTATCAGGCAAACTATGTTACTTTCAGTCTATCTTAAGTTCCCACCCCAGTGGAGCAATATCTTTATACCTAGGTGGAGGGAACCAGGGTAGCAGTGCTCACTGAAGCACATAGCCAGAAGAAGCAACTTTTCAAGTTCTCTTATAAGGAAATGGTGTTTACCCAAATCATGGGAAGCCCATACCTAGCAAAGGGCAGGAAAGCTGCCCTCGGCCCGGCCCTGCCCGCCCCAGCCTGGCCCTGCAGCTCCAGGGCACAGGTCACTGTACTTCAGGACACAGGTCACGGCACTCCAGGGCACAGGTCACTGTCCTTCAGGTCACCGTCTTCCAGGAAGAAGGAGGCTCCGTTTTCCCAATGCTCGTTCTGTGTGTCAGCACCTGGCAGAGGGCACCACTTGCTCACCTGAGCACAGAACACTGGGGACCGCAGGGGCGGGAGGAGTAAGGACAGAAACACTACAGCAAAAGGGCCGAGGCTGCCAGAGGGCGAGGCCGAGGGGCCCCAGGTCCGATGCTGGCACGCATCGTGGGTCACGGCGGCCTGGGCTCAAGTTCCGGCGCGCCTCCCGCTCGCTGGGGGCCTTCGCGAGCCGCCCCCCCGCTTCAGACCTCGGCTCGTTCGGCGCCCAGACTCGGTCTCGTCACCTCTGCTGCAGGTTAGGTCCCTGAATAAAGGGAGGCCCCCCTGCACCCATCGGGCGTGGAAGCACCGGCTCAAGCTCAGAATCGCTAGGACCCCGCCTCGCTCCCGCGTCGGTCTGGAAAGCCCGAGGGGCGCCGCAGAGAGAAAAGGGAAGCCAGCGCGGCTGCAGGCAGGCGGTCCCCGCGCACCCTCTTCCCCACCTCCCGGCAGAGGGGGAGGGGAGCTGGGGAGCCAGGGAGGAGCAGAGGCGGGGAGGGTGAGAGGCGGAGCCCGGGACGGGGCGGGAGGCCGTGGAGCAGGAGCTGGGACGTCGGAGGGCGGGAGCGGGAGCGGAGCGGGGGTGGGGGAGACCAAGGGGGCCGGGGCCAGGACTGGGGAGGACGGCCGGCAGGTGGCGAAGCTCGGGCAGGGGCAGGGCGGGGGCGGGGACGGAGGCGAGCGCGGCGGGGCGCCAGAGAGGGGAAGGGGCGGGGCCGGCGAGAGGGCGGGGCGGCCGCACGTTCCCGAGCTCCCCCCTCGCCATTCCTCCCGGGACTCTCCGCCCCGGGCTCCTTCCGAGCGTGTCCTCGCGGGAGACCCCCGCGCCCGGCAGCTGCCGCCCAGGTAAGCGCGCGGCCGTCGGGCAGGCCGGCGGGGTGGGTCGGGCCCTGCCAGGGCTCCGCGCGGGGTCTGGGGAACCAGCCCCGCTTCCCTGCCGACCCGCGAGGAGGGGCAGCTCCTGCGGGCGCGGGAACCGCGGGACCTGGCGAGAGGGGCCCGCGGGAGGGGCATGCGGGAGGCGTGGTCCTGGGTGCTGGGGGCGCGCGGGGGCGAGACGTCTTGCGCTGTGGGACAGGGAGGGAGGGCTAGAGCCGGGGGACCCGAGGCCGAGGGGCGCGCCTGGGGCCGCGCGGAGGCCCGGCAGCTCCCCGGAACGCGCCCCGCTGCGGTTGCGGCGGGAAGAGAGCGCGCAGCCGGCGTCCCGAGAGGCCCGGGGCAGGTGACTGCGGCGCCAGCCGCGGGCCCTGCCGCCTTCACGTCCCGGGACAGCCTCGAAGGCGGCGACCCACCGGGGAGGGTTTCTCCCGCGCTGGGTCCCGGGCGAGCCGTCGGAAGCCGCCCCTCCCCCCAGCTGACCCCCGGCCTCACTCGGGGTCCGCCTGCTGGGGTCCCGGCTCCCGTGTGCGTCCGGAGCCGGCGGGGAGTCGCGAGCAGGGCGGGGCGGGCTCCCGCAGACCCGATGACGAGGTGGGAACGGGAGTCGCGCCGGCCGGGGGAAGCAAGGGCTGCGTGTTCTGGGCTCTGTGGGGAAAGTCGCTGTGTCCATGTCTACACCCCAGCTTCTCAGGCAGGAAGGGTTCCTTGTCTGGGGTCGCTGGGGGTCAGCTCCAAGGAGGCCAGGGTTATCT